>CAUYQU010075349.1:0-24635 GCA_963574635.1 Cheracebus regulus | reverse complement strand
CCCTTTTTTCTGTCATCTTGCCTTCTCATTTTATTTCATTGAGTTGATCTTCGACCTCTGATATCCTTTCTTCTGCTTGGTCAATTCGGCTGTTGAAACTTGTGCATGCTTCGTGAAGTTCTTGTGTTGTGTTTTTCAGCTCCATCAGTTCACTTATATTCTCTAAGTTGTCCATTCTCGTTAGCATTTCGTTAAATCTTCTTTCAAGGTTATTAGTTTCTTTGCATTGGGTTAGAACATGTTCTTTTAGCTCATGGAAGTTTCTTATTATTATCCACCTTCTGAAGCCTGATTCTGTGAGTTCATCACACTCATCCTCCGTCAAGCCTTGTTCTCTTGCTGATGAGGAGCTGCGATCCCCTGTAGGAGGAGAGGCATTCTGATTTCAGGTGTTTTCAGATTGGTTCTCTAAGTAGACGTCCGGCTTGTTGGTTCTGAAGTTTTTCTGTTTCTTAGTTTTCCTTCGGTGGATGCTCCTTCCCCAGAGCTGGGCCTTTATTATAAAAACCTTTTAGATTGGTTTCTCCACTACCTTTTCATTGCAGAACACTATTTTCTGGGTTGCCTTTTCCTATTGTTTTCTCAAGATGTTTTACAAATATTAATATAAAAATTCCAACAGATGCTTTCCCTTTGTTTAAAATAGCAGCTCATGTTTATTCCTTGAATGGCATATAGAGCTGAGTTAGGATGAGTGCAGTAAGCCACTGTAAAGGGGTGAGTACCAGCAGTGGCAACATAATGAGAAACGTTTAGAGGGTGCTTAGCACATTTTTTTTTTTTTAGGTGGCATTTCTTTTTAGAGAATTGAAACTGTGCTAAAAATGTAAAAGCCTTGACAACTCTGTGAGTTGGGAAGAGTGTTTTTATCATTGGTCTTTTCACTGACCTGTTCTCTTGGTTTTGAAAGACTTTTTTAAAAAAATACACCAGCTTTGCCTTAATCAAATGTTAAATGAAGATCACATTAAATACATCACATCTTCTCCTTTGGCTGTGTGTGTTTCATATGAGCATATAGCAGAATCCATCTCTGTCCTGGCAACTGACACACATAATGTCATTTTGACATTAGTCACTACAAGTTGTATGGAAAACTTATTAACCAGTTCTTTGGTATTATGCACTGAGGTGTTGGCATTCCTTTTATGTAAGAAGTTGCTTACATCATAAGAACCTGGAAAGGTCTGTCTTAGGTATCTATGCAAATTCTTTTATTTCAGTTTCTCTATTTAATCCCAGGAAAATACAAGAGTTGATGAATGGTGTATATTTTTTCAGTTGGCCACATCCTATGGTACAAAACTAAAAAATATTTGACATAGATGTTTAAAAGAAAGGGAATTTCAAACACTGGCCTATTTGGAAAATATAATGAGCTCTGTATCATGTCTGTACCACCAGTGCTGTTAAAATGATTCCTGTTTTGAAAGTCCAGCCTTAAGAGACTTGGCAGAAAGTTTAAGCACACCAGGCTTAGGACCACAGATGGCCACATTTTCAGTGAATAGAAAGTTGGCCAGGAAATCCCAGGTCTCCCTCATTCTTCATTAGGTGGAGTTTGCTCTGCTAGCCTAGAAGCATGTTTGTTTTTTAATTTTCAGTTCCTGCTATGAAGCATTTTTCTCATCCATGTCTGTACGGTCAGTAGCTTACATGGCTAGCATGTAAGCACAGAGTCTCTCTATAAGTAATGTGACATAATGGATTTGAAATTTCTGTTGCTCTTGGAGAAAGACTCCCCTCAAGCATTCTACTGCTTCATGTTCCATCCTGGCCAGAGTGGCCAGAACAGACCCAGTGCCATAGAAACTACTACACTTCCTCAGAATGGAAATGTGGATGGAAGCAAAAGGTCCACACGCTCACTGACATTGCAAGGGAAACAAGCTACCTCCTTCATGCTAAGGTTAGGGATAGCTTTGCTGACTCCTCCTCTTCCTCCTTTAACAGACTGCACTAGGCAGTCACTCTGCCCTGTTGCCCCTAAAGCTCTCATTTGTTCTCTAGGAACAGGCTTTTTCATTCATTCGTTCAATTACAGTTCAGTATCCAATTATGCAATAAATGAGGAATAAGAATCTACTACATGCTAGTCACTGTGCTACATCCTGGATATAGAGAATAATTCTAAATTTGGTCCCTTAATAGACCCTAATTGCCACTACTCAAATCTCAGACTGATAAATCTCTCATTTTTTTCTTCCTTTGCCTTCCTGAATATCCTCAGACCTTCCCACACAGCCCCACCACTCTGCCTCTGTCCATCGTTGACCCAGCCCTTCAGCTGTCTTTCATTGCCTTGTGAAGCCCAAATTTTGCGAATTGAGCTGGGAACTCATATGTCCAATGTTAAATTGTTGGTATGTGTATGGGATAAAGCCAAAGACTGGTTTCCTGTAGTAAGAAAAAATTAGAATAAGTTAATGAAACCAAGTGCCAAAATTGCCTTTGCCTTTTGTCAGACTGTAGGTGTGTCTCTCGGCTGCGCTAGTCCTCAGTTTTCTCAGGTGTTGCATGTAGAGGTTAGTCTAGGTGCCATATAAAATCTCTTTCAGTTCCATCATTTTGAAAGTCTTTAATTCCTAAATTATAGTTCTATTGTATAGGTTAATTACTTCTTAACTAAAGAATCAAATTAAAGATTTAGTGCAATTAAATTTTGACAAGTCCCAGATTACTAAGGAAGGCACAAAAAGGTTTGAATTAAGCATGTAGTAATTTGTTGGCAGCACATATATCCTTAATGGATGCAGCGTGTCTTAAACAGTTGCTTATCCTTGATAACAGTTGTGCCAACACACCATAATAAATTAGTATGCTGATTAGTCTTTTCTGCCAGTTATCACACTTCTGAGACCTCAAAATTAGGTGCTTCTGGGGCCACTACATTCTAACCTCTTTAACTTTTGGGTAGCTTCCACATCTTTAGTATAGGAAATCTATTGCCAATTTCCCAATATCTTTTGGTCTCTCCCTATAGTATGGGCCACAAGTCCTAGATACAGTTGTTTCTTACACCATGAAATAGGATAGTTTTATGATTTTAAAGAACTAATATTGGTGTTAGTATTCTGCCCTACACGAGATCCTGTACATATGCTATCTAATTTAATTTTTATAGTAGACTTTGGAAATATACTTTATTAACTTCGTTTTATAGAGAAGGAAACAGAATCAGAGAGACCAAATAGCTTGCCAAGGATCATATAGCTAGGTAGTAGAGATACGATGCCTGTGCAGGCCCACTCATTGGCCCTTAAGGCCATTGAGTGGCATGCTTCACACCATTGACATTGTCTTTGTTATGAATGGTGCCACCGAGAGTTGTGCAGGAATTGCTGGGAATATTTTAGCCAGCACATTCCTGGGTATTTAAAAAGGGAGGTGGGAGAAAACCCACCTATGTGGATAGTTTTAACTTTTTTCCTAGTTTTGTCCCAGGAAAATATTTAAGACGATTCTTAAGCTATTTTGTTTTATCTTAAGAGCAAGCAAGTCATCAAGCACCTTTTTAAAATCATCTTGCTTTTTGTTTTTTGGGTTTGTCCACCCTAACTGCAATAGATTAAATAGATGAAAGCACTGAGAAGACAGTACAGCCCTAGCCACCTACAGGGCCTCTCAGGTACTCTGTGTCAACCTAAAATAATGAAAAGAGTCCAAATCTAGATTAAAGAGAGTTTAAATACAAAGATTGAGGACAAGCCCACCCAAGAAGCACAGATTCCTAACAATGGAAGTCAGTGCTACAAAGCACATAAGTATGAGATTGCTTATGTAGACAAAGCATAGGGAATTTTAGCAGAATCTCAACATCTTTCTATGTAAGGCTTAATACATAGTCACAATGATCTGATTAGTTGAGATGGTCCTTCTCTTTTGGGAAAGGTACATTTAACATTCCATTGCAGTTACTGCAGATGGGGTCATTGGGTTCCTATTCAGAGGACCATCTAGTCTGAGTTAGGTACAGGACAATAAAGGAGGCAGGCAGTTAACCTCTAACAAAGATTTGTGATTGGAAGGTAGAGTTCTGGTCTCTGGTCTCCTAGTCATTTACAGAACGAGAACAATGAGGAAGAGAGTTAAGCTATAGTCTAAGAAGTAGAATTGCAAAATATGCTATATGACTCAGATCACAGTCACATCTCTCTCAAGGCTTAAAGTGTTTTGGGGGCTCCAACAGCTTTAAAATTGTATTTATTTTCACATCTATATCTGGTCCAACCCTGTCATTGGGAAAACTGAGGCCCAGCAATTTTGAATGACTTTATCAAAGCCAGGGACTACACAACAGCCTACAGAGATTGAAGGCAAAGGTGTGGAGCCAGTTCTGGCTGCTGAAATGTGACATGGCCTCATGAGTGACAGGGTTCCCTGAAAGTAAAGTCTCAGGTTCATGTGGTTTGTATTTACTTCTTCTGAGATGGTAGCTTTTATTTTCTCTGTGTTTATTGTAAACAGAAATGATGTCACATTGTTATACATGTGCTAACACATTTGTTTTCAAATTTGTACTTCAAAGGGCCTCTAAGGAGTTAATAACATGTATTATTAGAGTCCAGAGGAGAGACTTGCTTTCAGCTAATTCATTTCAAAGAGACAAAGACGTGGTCTGCCCCAAATAGATTGTCAGTTTAGATAATGGGTGTGCCATATTAGGTCAAGGTCCCAAGGAAGACTTTGTTACTTTACTTACATCAGTATTCTTTAAATGTGAGCAAATTCCACATGGCTCTCAAATTGCTATTTCATTTGTGTTGACCAATTTATAATGATTACTGTTGGCCTAGTATTCATATGCCTAATACCGTGAACTATAGAAATCTTTGGTGATACTGGCAATTTCTATGTTAGAACCACAAAGTAGGTTTTCAAACCTATTTTCTTTTTCATTAAGGGGCATAAATTATTTGCAAGAAAAAATGATTTATTCTTCAAGACAAGCATAAACTGAAGCATATCGTAGCCTTTTTCTTGAACTCTGAGCCCAAACACTCTACCTAACTCATTCAGTTCCCTCTTAACTATTTCACCTGTTGTATATCATCCTTCAGTGGGCCCCACCCTATTATTCGAGGGCCAGTTGTGCACACGTCATCATTGATTTCACACGCATTTACTCAGCACTTTGTAAATGTGCTAAGCTAGCTGTGGAGATCCAACCACAAAGTAGGCACCTTCATCAACTTAACTTACTTTCTGGACATATCAGATGTAAATAGATATGAAATATTGCCATGACAGCAAGAGGATGGCTGAGCTGGAGGTTAAAGGATGGTTAGCAGTTGTCAGACAGACAAGGGCAGAATGAAATGAGCTCTCTCTTATTGCAATAGTTAATCCAGATAATTTTATTTCAATGTTAGCTATATTCAGAATTTGAATGTGGCAGATTGTTTTTTCACAAAGCAGACTATTTTGAAGTCCCATATATTTTCATCATCATCAAAGGGTATTTCTTAAGCATTACACTTCTATGCACAGCCCTTCAGATGATAGTATAAAGCCCAGACTTCAGAGCGCTATTAGAATTCTAGGGACACAGATGTCTCTGATGTCACCTTCATACCAGGCTGGCCCTCTCGTGCCCCTGCTGATTGGTATGCTAAAGGAAACACAGTGGCTTTACTCTGGATTCCCCCAGGATAGGATAGAATCTCAGGATTCAATCAAAGTGTGACTTTGTTTGTTCTTTTCTTCCAAACAATACAGAGTCATCCCTGGGTGACGTGTGCAACTATTTCACCTTGTGGGTGTCCCAGGCATGGAAAAAAAAAGTGATTGCTGTGGTAATTCTTAATCCCAATATATGAATATAGTACTTTAAAGGAATCTGTAACATTTGCCATGATTTTTATGTTATTTTTCCTTCTGTTTTAACTCTGTCAATGAATGAAGACTTTGGAGTGTGCACCTCACACTCTGACAAATGCTCCAACCAGGGTGCATTAGAATGAATTGCTTATTTCTCAAGAATAAAGTCATATATAATTTTCCCCTAGGGCTTAAACTTCAATATCCTTGGGAGATACACACACATATATTAGAGATTATAATTCACAGAGATAAGTTGTATTAAAGCCACCATATGGCTCCTTCTTGATGCCTGAATGTAGACACAGAGCAGCAGAGGAGGCCAGGCTTCTTAGCTAATTCACTGTTGTGAGAGAGTGCAGTGAAATGTTTCTTATAGTTCTCTAAATCAAGAGGAATCCATGGCATAGTTCCTCCAATGACTATTTTTGTTGCCCTTGGGAAAATAATAAATTTCAGCTTCCTCCACCAAGTACAAATGAGGAAAATGATTCATGAGGAACTAGTCCAAGATCCCACAGCTATTAAGAGATAGAGCTGGTGTTTCAGTCAAAACCTGCTATTTAGACCCCATCTATTAAATGAAGACCATGACTTCCAAGTTCCCTTAATAAGCACAGGTCTTCTTTTCCTTATATCAATTCAGCTAAGCAGAAGAGGGGATGACACCAATTTAACAAGATCTTTGTGTGAATTGAGTTAAAAATTATGTTTGAAATTTCTCCATAAATTATGTTACATAATTATATTAATCATGTACACACACAGATTTAGCCACTCTTCCATCACTCCATCCTCCTCACTGCAGCCAATATATCTTTTCCTAGACAGCATGATTTTCATTTAAGACTTTCCTTAAATGAAACTTCTTCCAGAGAGAGAAAGAAATTAAGACTAGAAACAAACAAAAAAGCATCAATAAAAACAACAATACAAATATTTAAAGCATAGAATCAGAAAAGTCCAGTTTGGGAGATGTTTGTTTTTTTGTTATTGGGATTCCAGCAGTGTACCTGCTGCATCAAACACAAATGTTTTTACAGTCCTATGTAACCCATCTAAGTAACCATCTGATATTGGCTGAGCACTATTAGGGACATGACATTCTAGCAGAAACTGTGAGATGTTTCTGGATATGAATTGTTCATCTATTTTTAAAATGAGGATGACATTTCTAGTCATTATGTTTTATATGTGTGTGTTTTCTCATATTTCCTCATTCAGCCATTCAACTTCATCTTGTTCCCAGAGGTAGATACTTGTATTTTAAGTGAGAAAATTGGAAGTAACTAAGGACTATTTTCTTAAGTTCCATCCAATTCTGTATGTGATATAAATGACTAGAAACTAAAGAAAAATTGGGTCACAGATGCAAAATTTTTTTCATTGCTTATTGGCTGTAAGCTACACTGAAATGCATGCTGTGAAACAGCTGGTGGGTTATGGTTAGTCATCCTGAGCTAGGAGTGGCTTTGTGTATTAAAATGCTTTGGAATCATATACTCTTCATCAAAATTTTGTACCAAACCAATACTACATAAAGGTACATCCAAGACACCATTTTTGGCTGGACAAGGGTTGTAAACATGTTTTGTCTATGCCATGGTTAAATAATCTGCAGTAGATAAAAGCCATTCCTATTTTCAGAATCAACCAGAAGATATAAATATACAACTTGATCTAGAAAAAAAGCACAGACTGGATTCACTTATTCCTCTCTTTGACAGCATCACTCATTAGCTGTGTAACTTCATCTGAACTGCTTAAGTTATATGCAGCCTCTCTATGCTCTTCTGTGTCATAGATAGCAACATGTACCTTGAAGGGATGGCATGAGGATTAGAGTACATTTTAAAATGTTAAATCAAGTGGGATTTTTCAAAAATGCCAGTACATGCCTAAATATTCTATTTTTTTAAACACTAGAAATATGCATATTCATGATATTTCATTATTTCTCCCAGCATATTTATCAAAAGCCTTTTCTTCTAAGAGAAGTAAGGAAATATTCTTGAGCTTTCCTAATTTGTGTTTGCCATAAGAATTGGGGGGAAAAGAATTTCTTTGTTCCAAGTGAGAATGAGCTGAACTATACTATAGATATTTCAAATGTCAGGGATGCTGAGTTGTTTGCCATGCTTTATAGAATGCTGAATGTGTTGCATTTTATGTTTGACATTTATAGAGTGCACATGTTACTGCTGACTTAACCAAAACAACAATGTTTAAAATATATCAAGTAAGACTGTGCCAGAGATCAGGGCACATAATTCAGATCTTCTGGTAGGAAAGAAAAAACCACTGCTGTGGGTCAGAAAGGCTGGGCATGGCTCACATAGGCGGCTTTTTCTTGGAGGTTTAAGCAGTGGGGGAGGGGGCTGATTTCCACTGGACTGAACTGGGAGTTCAGGACCAACCTTCCTCCTACTGGCCCTCAGATTGGCTCAAAGAAAGAAAAACAGCAAGAAAGGGAAGCTGGTTTGGAGAAAGCCTGATGCCTGTGCCCCAGCAGCCATGCTATTGAAAGGCTGGGCGTGGCTCACGTAGGTGGCTGCGCTCACTGCCCAGCCCAGCCATTGCTGTGCACGGCCCCACACAAGCCTGGCCACCCAGTGTTCCTCCTTAACAAAATGAAAAGAAGTGAAAGGGCAGATTAGCCAGCCAAAGGGGTCTGATACCACTCACCACTCTGAAGTTCAACAACATAATCCTGGCTGGCTCGCCAAAGATATAAGTAGGGGAGAAAGCTGGGGCATCCTGAAGATGCTCCCAGTTCCCCACTCTGATGTGCCCAGGTCCTTGGCCTCTCTTACCCCAGGAATGGGGGAAAGGCCCCGGAGGCATTGTGAGCTTACCGTTCAAATAAATATCATGGACTCAAAGAGTTTTGCAGAGAGTGATTTATTAGGCAGAGAGAGAGAGAGAGCGAGAGAGAGAGAGAGAGAGAGCTCCCATGCTGCCAAGGGAGGGGATCCAAGGGAGGAATCCATATAGGTAAGGAGCATCTGGGTTTTAACTCTGGAGTTACTCCCTCCCCATTCATGTTCTCGTCCAATGAGAGGAGTTCTTTCAAACTTCCTCTAGAGTGATTGATCTTTGACTCTGATAGCAGATTGGCTGCTAGGTCTGCAGCAGCGCCCCGGCCTCCCAGAGCTTTTGGCTGGCTGTTTGAACAAAGAAGCTCACCTGGATTTTCCATGTAGCCAGCAGGGGAAAGTCAGACAAAGAGCTCTAGATTCCTGGATCGGGGCATGTCTGGAGGCATGGCACTGGGAAGCTCCTGTCTTTGAAACCACACCCCTTGTGGACTCTGGAAGAGTTTTTTTCCTTAGTACAGTCCCTCAGAGACATTAATAACTAAACATTATGTGGAATTTTAGTGAAAAGAAGCTGTAAATTCAAACAGTAACTGGTTTTAAAAGTGTTCAGTTAGTAATTTGGCAAACTCACCCCCACTTCTGGGGAAACCATTCAGAATGCACACTTTTCAGAGAGCAGATGAGAATATAATCTTCAAGGTTGAAAGCTGTAGTAAAGCTTTCAAGGTTGAAAGCTGTAGGTTAGGAATTTGAGCATAGTACATGAAAAACTATATAGGAATATGAGATTTCTAAAACCTTTAGAGAAGTGGTGAATAAAATGGGCTTTTTTGTTCACATTATATGATAAACTAAAAATGTTAACTGTGTTTCTTATCATTAAAGTAAGGCTGAATAATAAGATTTAGCATAGATAGTTCTTTGAAAATTGGACACTGACTTAAAAATCTGACACTGAAAACTTCAAATTTATAAAAGCAAATATTCCTTTCTTACCCTTCTACCTGCAATATACCTACCCAGGGCTAGGTTTATTGCAAGAAGCTAGAGCATTAGAGTTGGCAGATTTAGCAAATAAAAATTCAGGGCATGTTACTTGTAACATACTTATACTAAAAAAATGATCCATTATTTAGCTAGAATTCAAATTTTAGTGGTTGTTATTTTTATCTGGCAGCCTTTATGGGCATCCACTCTCCCAGTTTGTGGCCAGCCAAAACAAATATGGGAAACAAAATAAGCTTATGGTATGTAGACAAATAAACCTTATGATGGCCAAACAGTTATAAGGGCTTTGGGAGAATTTGAGATCGAGATCTCAAAGACATAATGGGTTAGTCATTCAAAGATACAAACAAACAGAAAAATATGAGACAGGCTGCTAAAGGGATATTCAAAGAACTTAGATCAGTGTCTTATTGTGGCTATTCCACATAGAATAATGCTGTAAAAATGCAAATTATAGGTAGTTGGAAGCATTAGGATTTCACTAAAGCACTTTTATAACTGAACATCAAATTCCTTTTTAATTTTGCATGGGAAAGATAGTTCAGTCTTGAGTCAGAATGTCTTTGGCTTGGTTTTCAGGAGTTAGTTTATCATTAATAATAAAAGGAGCCTGCCATAGATTCTTGAGGGCACCCACAAAACAAAGTCTCTCATTCAAGAGGGAAAAGCTTACATTGTGAAGAACTCTAAGAATAAAGAAGTCTACCAGGAAGCTGCCACTTTAAAAATTTGACTTCCTTTCTGACCAGTCTAGTGGTTTTCTTGGTAATGGAAGTGGTCTCTCTAGGATCCCTTGACAAACCCCCTGGATCGCCTACAAGCTCACCTTTATCAGTCATGCTGCCTGCCTGTGAAGCCCCGCTCATTGTCAAGTAAACAAACATGTGAAGTAGCCTGACAGCTTTTGTTTGTTTAGTTGGTTTGGTTTAGTTTTTGTTCTAGCTGTAGGTGAGTATGGCATTCATAGATAATGCTGTCCCACTGCTATAGCTTCTCTGAGCAATTCAGTAGGTCATACCTCTGAAAGGGGAATAATATCTGTTTCATTATTTTCTAATTGTGAGAGCACACTAAACATAAACATTTCCACTGCAATGCATGAGTGGCAGGAAAACAAGAAAGTAGTATATCATTATATTGGGGTAAAATACAAGTTTTAGGAAAAAAAAGAATGAGGAAGAGTTTTCATTGGCTTAGACATTTATTTACTTTGCCCAACTTTTGAACAGTTAAATTGTGAGATGGCAAGTCTGCGTCTGTCTGTATATGTATCCATGCTTCTTAAACTCAGTGAATACTATTAGTGGAGAAACAGCTGTTTTTCTTTTATTTAGATTAATAGTTTATACCAAAAAAGACAGTAGTAAGAAAGACTCAGACTGTTAACATGCCTAGACAGAAACTGGTTATTTATACTTTTTGAAAATCTAAATGTAATTATCATAATTACCTACAGTACTATACCCAGTAGAAAAGAACTTTCAAGTGGTATCAATACCTCCCTCATTGAACCTAATTGAGAACATTCTGGTCACAATCAGTTTTATGGACCCTATAACAAGGAAGATTAAACAGGGCAAAATATGATGGGCAAAAGTCAGAGATATTCCATGATTCACACACAATATTGCAAAAAGATCTGATCTCCTTGTGACTATTCCTCTATATTACTATATATTATTTCTTCTATCAGTGTTTTACTGTATCCCATGTACCTTGTTTTCACAGTTGGTTGGTTTTATTGATCTTCTTCCCATTTCACATTATAAGAGGTTTAGACTTACAGGGAGAAAAGAGAAAAAAAAATGTTCACAGGGTCCAAATGGATTCACACATCTGTGATAAAAGCCCAAGTTTATCCTGATGGTTGTTTCTAGATATGTTAGATTTTTTTGGAGACCAGGTAAAGAGGGAAAAAAACACTTTTTGCGATTGTAAGGAAGTTTTTATGGTCTCAATATATGCTATCTTTGTGTATTTTATTTAAGCTACTGCCTTTAAATTCAAATAAGATAGAATATATATTTTTTTTAAGTTTTATATCATTTAAAAGTGAATGTTCATCTCAGAGTTGATGTGTATTTTAATTTTGCTAGCCATGGTAAAGTTTATGACCTTGGCCATTTATACTAGTTTTTCATTGCTGCCGTATCAAATTACCACACAAATTTAGTGGCTTAAAACACACAGATATATTGTCTTTCAGTTCTGGACCCTAGAAACCTAAAATCAGTAAGTAGGGCTGTGTCCTTCTGGAGGCTCCAGGGAAGAATTTGTTTCCTTGCCTTTTCTACCTTCTAGAAGCTGTATATTATGTTCCTTGGTTCATGGTCCCCTCCTAAATGTTCAAAGTCCCCAGCAGCCTCAAATCTCTGTCTCTGACACCCCTGCCTTCCTCTTAAAAGGAGCTTTGTGGTCACCCAGGTAATTCAGCATAATCTTTCCCTCAGGAGGTACTTAATCATATCTGCAAAGGTCCCTCTTCTCATGCATAGCTTCTGAAGACTAGAGTGTGGACAAGTTTGAGAAGGCATTATTCTGCCTACCACACCATTTTCTTAATTCTAAAAGCTGTAATATACTCTATTGTGTAATATTGTCCTACATTTAATTTTTTTATAAGATATAATTTTATATATGTCTTATAGACTATATTACTTCTGCTAATCTGTTCTCATTTAAGACATTTAAATTTAGAAGCACCTAAACTTTCTATGAAGACCCAGTACTTAAGTGGCTGAAAGGGCTTGCCATGTTCTGTAAATATCAAAATGCTCCTTACTTTAGCAGCTGGTAGACTTCTACCTTGGCTCTTTCTCTTTACTTAAGGAATTTGTTTTCCTTAATAATTACACAGGTTTTGTACACATTTCTTAGGGTACTCAATAGTTAAAGCTTTTAATGATGGAGATATTGGAAATCACTTGATTTTTGTTAAAAATCATTATTTTCCTTGATATGTCCCTTCCCTGTCTCCTCATAAAATCATCATAATGCCCCACTTGTAAATAATTTGGTGGTATTCCTCTTGAGAGACTAAAAATTCCCTTTTCAGCTTTGATATAAGATGTCAAGATCAAGTTTATTTAATATATAATCATTACAGACAAGTTCATATTTGCTAGCTGGATTTAGCTCTTTGATTCAACATATATTTAAAAGTGATTTAACATGAGCACCTGAAATGCAGTTTTCATGTTAATTTAACAATATTCTGTATCACTTAGGGTATGTAATCCCTTCATTGTGATGTTGAGTTACTATTGTTAGGATTTGTTTCTGCTCATAGAACACTTCCAGCGCTATGTAGGTTTTCCACACCAAGGAACTGTCCAGTTCTCTGGAGCATCAGTTGGGTGCCCTACACCTTAATCCAGTTCTGACACTAACTCCCCAAAGTTAGTGCAGACCCTGCTGGTTAAGGGCTCAGTGCCACAAGACTACTCCCCACTTCAGATGCCAGTCACAAGTAGTGGGTCCTAAGGTTACCTATACATTTGTCTGACTTGGCTACAAATTGGAGGTTCCCATGACCTCCTCCTCAGGTTTGATAATGTGCTGTACCAACTCACAGAACTCAGGGAAATTCCTTACTTACATGTACAGGTGTATTCTAAAGGATATTATAAAGGATGTGAGTGAATAGCTAGATGAAAAGATACATAGGGCAAGGTCCAAAAGAGTCCAGAGCACAGGGGTTTCTGTCCCCGTGGAGTTGAAGTGCACTACCCTCCCCTGCCCATGGGTGTGTTCACCATTCTGAAAACTCTGTAGACTCCATCATTTAGAGACTTTTATTGGAGTTTCATTACCTAAGTATGAATGATTAAGTAATTAAGCCATTGGTGACTGACTGTATTTCCAGCCTCTCTCCCCTCCCTGGAGGTCAAGATGAGGGGGTGGGGATGAAAGTTAAAACCCTTTAATCTTATGGCTGGTTTGGCAGTCAGCCCCTAGCCTCCAAATGTCACCTCATAAACTCAGGTATTTTTGAAAGGGGCTTATTACAAATAACAAAAGATGCTCCTCTCATTCCTGTCATGCAGGGAATTCCAAGGGTTTTAGGAGCTCTGCACCAGGAACTGAGAGCAGAGACCAAACATATATTCTTAGTATATCACATGTTGTTTATAAATCTTGTCTTCCTGATAGGATGTGGTATGATGTCATTAAAAAGAAAAAGGTTTTGAATACACGGATCTGGGTTTGAATTTCTGGTCTGTCACTTACTGGACAGAGCAGGTCTGTTACTGGTCTGTGGATGAATCCTTAAACTGCAAGCTTGACTTCCTCTTTTTAAACAGAATACGAATGCTTACCCTGTAGGATTATTGTAAGGATTAAACAAGATCATGTATAAAACATAGAGCATGGTGCATAGGGAGTACCATGGAACATCATGAGCACTCAGTGGGAGCTTTTAATTAATGTCTTCTTTTAATCCTGTCTTCCTGTTGTCCTACCTTCCCTCCTGTTAGGGGAAATTTTTATAGAATCTGATTTCTCACTGAACACAGGAGATAATGGAAATAGAGAAACATGGCTTTGAGTGTCCCTTAGGTTGGATACAGTATAAATGTAGTTGCCCGTATTTATATATTTTTGTATTTATATTTTTCTTATCTTCCAGGAAAAAAGCCAGTGAATGCTAATAACACTGATAGTCACCATACTAAATTCCTACCATATACCAAGAAATTGTTATTCCTGTTTTACAGATGCAGAAACTGAGCCTCAGAGTTTATTTATCTAGCCTGAAATGACATCCATAATAAAGGGCAATTAAGATTTGAACCCAAGTCTAACTCTAGAATCTGTTATTTCCCCCTTCCCCATGGAAGAGAGAAAATAGAAGAATACTTCAAAGCAGATAGATATATACTTTAAATTTTGGGATACATGTGCAGAACGTACAGGTTTATAACAAAGGTATACATTGTGCTATGGTGGTTTGCTACACCCATCAACCCTTCATCTATATTAGGTAGTTCTCCTAATGCTATCCCTGCCCTTGCCCCCCACTGCCCAACAGGCCCCAATGTGTGATATTCCCCTCCCTGTGTCCATGTGTTCTCATTATTCAGCTCCCACTTATGAGTGAGAACATGCAGTGTTTGGTTTTCTGTTCCTGTGTTAGTTTGCTGAGAATAATAGTTTCCAGCTTCATCCATGTCCCTGAGAATGAGAATGACTTGAACTCATTCCTTTTTATGGCTACATAGTATTCCATGGTGTATGTGCCACATTTTCTTTATCCAGTCTATCACTGATGGGCATTTGGGCTGATTCCAAGTCTTTGCTGTTGTGAACAGTGCTGCAATAAACATACATGTGCATGTGTCTTTATAGCAGAATGATTTATAATCCTTTGGGTATATACACAGTAATGGGATTGCTGGGCCAAATGGTATTTCTGGTTCTAGGTCTTTGAGGAATCGCCACACTGTCTTCCACAATGGTTGAACTAACGTACACTCCCATCAATAATGTAAAAGTGTTTCTGTTTCTCCACATCCTCTCCAGCATCAGTTGTTTCCTGACTTTTTAATGATCACCATTCTAACTGGCATGAGATGGTATCTCATTGGGGTTTTGCTTTGCATTTCTCTAATTACCAGTGATGATAAGCTTTTTTCGTATGTTTGTTGTCCACATAAATGTCTTCTTTTGAGGATTGTCTGTTCATATCCTTTGCCCACTTTTTGATTTTTTTTTTCTTGTAACTTTTTTTAAGTTCCTTGTAGATTCTGGATATTAGCCCTCTGTCAGATGGATAGATTGCAAAAATTTTCTCCCATTCTGTAAGTTCCTGTTCATTCTGATGATAGTTCTTTTTTGTTTGTTTGTTTGTTTTGTTTTGCCAAAGCAGCTATGATTAATGCATGTTTTTGTCTAAAAGTTCCAAGTGTTTCTCCAACAAAATTAGAATATATTCTCATTTCATTAGCAATTAGCGTCGTTCTTGACATTGGGTGATATATTTCAGTATAACATTAAAATTAAGGAATACACTTTCTTATCATTATTAAGTTATCTTACAGTTAAGCGCTTGACTGTTAAGTTCACTTCCCTAATACTTTCTTAGGATGTTTCAATCTATTTTCTTTTCCTCTAGAAATATATTTAAAAGTATATTACAATTCAAAAGTAAAATGCAATTTGATTTGTTGAAATTCAATATATACATAAACATTCAGTAACACACATGTTACATGAAGTGTGATACATTTATATTCCTCAACTCTTGTGCATATTAATGCTAACAGGCCAGCAACATGATTATTTACAATGGAGTCCTAGGTAAGGCAAACTTCAGAAATAGAATATATATAAATTTCCTCTTTAAAAGATTTGGATAAATGTGATAAAGCTTTCTTCAGTGGTCATTAAGCAAATAATTCCAAAATTATGACTCCCCTCTTTTGGGCCTATTATACTTCCCATCTTTATCTATTAAAAGCTGAATAAATGCATGCGTAAATAACTGGATTTTTCTCTGATTAAGATTAGGTAAAACTGCAGGAGTTGTAAGCTGTAATGCATATAATAATAGATATAGCCACTGAATTGCTGCTGCTTCTCAACTCTTTTTTTTTCTGTTAAAGTAAATTAAAATTTATCATTTGAGGCTATCTAATTTGGGTTAGTGAGCAAATAAGAAAATCTGTCAGTAACACATAATCATCTTTTCCTTTTGTTTGCTGATAAAAAAAAAAGAGAGAGAGAGAGAAATAAGTATTACCTTTGCTCAGCAAGGTATAATTTTGGGATTGTTTTGGTAAAAATGAATGTTTGGGAAATTGAATATCGGAGCAGTTTGGCATTGTAAATTTGTATTTTGAGGCTCCTTCAGCTCTGTCACATGCAAAATAGAGGAAATTAAAAAGAAATAGCCCCTTTCAGTAAAAAAAAATAAATATATCCATAAACCAGAATTATAATAGAATCACAAAGCAGTTAGTAGGATTAAAACTGTTGTCTTCTGGATTCCAGGTCTGGAAGGAAGAAGTTTGAATTCCATGCTATTACAGGGACTCGAAGTGCCCCCATGCAAAGCTTGGATATAGGAGACAAATTTGCTGCTTGGTACCAAGTCTTCTTAGCTTAAGAAAGGAGTTTACAAACATGCTGTGACCCACTGCTCCCTAGGGCAGTGGCCTATAAGAACCTGTGTTCCAGAGAGGCAAGAGAAAATGAGCATAGTTTCCCACCCAAGACCTGGATCCAGCTGGCCACTAGCCTGGGGCCAGCTCTGCCATATCCCACATGTCACCCAGAGCAAGAGCCTCAGAACATTACTTTAAATCCTGTTGTATCAGGGGCCAGCACAGGAAATAATAAAACTGGTACGCAGGAAGAAAGGGTCAAGGCAATGAGGAAAAGCAGGAAGACATTAAAGTCTCCCACTGAAGAATATTGTGCGTACCAAAATTGTATATGAGAAAGCCAACAAAAATAACAATTGAGAATTGAATTCATCCCAAATGAAATGAAAGTAACAATGAAATCTGATAATGACTTTAAGTATATTTATGATACTCAAAGGAAGAAATTAGAAAAAAAAGATGTTATAACACAGGAACTAAAACAAATGAAGAGACAAAGTAATAGAAAAAAAGGATTCTGGAAATGAAAAATGTAGTCTCTGAAACAGACTCATTTGATAGAATAAACTCTATACTGGGCAGGGTCAAAGACAGAATTAATGAATTATAAGATAATCATGAGAAATTCACCCATAATACAGTACACAGCAATGAAGACTATAAAGGATGAGTTCTACATGGAAGATAGAACAAGAGGCTCTACCATTCGTATCATAGAAATTTCTAAAGAAAGTTTAAGAATGGTAGAAAACCAATATTCAAAAATATGATGGCTAAAATTTTTGCTGAATTGAAGACTCAGATTAAGAATATCACCAAGTGTCACACTTGAAAATAAAATAAAGCTTTACCTAGAGAAAAACATAATGAAATAGAACACTTGGGACAAAGGGAAAATATTAAAAGCTACTAAAAATACAGTTTTCTTACTGTGGAAGAATAAACTGATGGGTTGTTCCCAGCAACGAGAGATGCTAAAAGTCAATACATTAATATCTTCAAAGTTCCAGAAATAACTGTCAATCTAGAATTCTATACCCAGCTAGACTGTAATATAGATGTAAGAGAAATACAAAAATATATTCAGAAAAGCAAGGATTGATTATTCAATCCAGACCCTTGCTGAAAGAAATACTAAGTGATGTACTTCCACATGAAGAACAGTGAACCCAAAGGATAGGAGTGGGGTGTAAGTAACAGTAATTATTGCAAATATGGTAAAAATAAATTGCCAAACTTAATTGTCTAGTGATTATTTTTAAATTATCTGGAATGTTTTCTTAAAATACCTGGAGCTAAAATTTGAAACAAAAGAAATAAGGAATATATGCTGTATGTTCAATGGATAGTTAATCATGCTGAAGTTAATTCCAAGAAGGATAGCTACTGAATTAATTTGACCTTGACAGGAAAAAAAAAAAGCAGTTACATTTGTTAGACTTCTAGTTTTAAAATGGTAGAATAAAAAAAGGATATTCCCCTCTTGTCTTGAAAATTATCCAAAATTAGCTCAGAGAATTTAGGAGTGCAAACTCTGTCTCTGATGAAATGAGTGTCTATCTCTAATTACAAACTCCTGTATGTGGGGAAGGGTTGACAAATGTAGTAAGGGTGAAGGTAGATTCCCAGGAGAGAACTCTCAGTCCTGTAGTCACAAATAAAGCCTAAAGACCTCAGAATGAAATGATCCAAAGTGTGTGTCAGTAATCCCTTCTTTGGAACAAGGGAGCAGAAGCCAGGAGAGCTGTGGGAGTAATGGGCCCAAATTGGCACAATGCTAGGACAAGCAAGGAAAGAAGGCTAAACAAAGAATCCCACAGTCAAAGCCATATTGTCAGGAGTCAGTCTGTTGATGGAGTAAGGTGGAGGAAAGAATCTGAATTCCAAGCAATGTGTAGTGGTACACATCTTGTTGAGGAAAAGTAAAGGCTCAGGTGGCTTCTGTCACATACACAGCCCTGCATCATAAGGAGATTGCCTGCTAGTCTGGAAAGTGGTTGTCTTCCCTCCTCAGTAACATGAATCTCCTGCCACTAGCAGTTCAGAAAGTGATAACTTTATCTTCAAATCAATGATAATCCCAACCAGCAGAGGTGGTTCCATCACTTACCACTAGTATATCCTTGAGCAATTTATAACCTTCCTAAGCCATATACAACTGTGGGAAGGATTAAATAACATAATAGACCTAAAACACTAGGCATGCCTAAAACACTAGGCATAATACATATCACATGGTAAGGAGTCAGTAAATATTTACTGATCAACAAAATAGCCAGGTGGAATTCTCAGGGCTGAGAACTGACTTGCCTTCCTTGTCCTCTTCCTCTCTAGAAAGCAGTGGTTAAGAACACAGATTCAGTAGCAAGAATTCTGAGTTCAAATCCTACCTCTTTCATTGCCTACCATTATGATCTCAGCCAAATTATTTATCTGACCCTCAGTTTTCTCATTGGTAAAGAAGGGATAATAATAGTACCTATCTCACAAAGTTGTTTTGAGGACTAAACAAGTTGTCACAGAGCACTTTGAACAATGCCTGGCACTGAGTAAATACAGTACATATTATCTATTAGTAGTTTTATTTTTCAAGAATGACAAGTCACACAATATACAAGATTACCATACTTCTTGGATTTTTAGGGATAGACACATCAGGAGATGTCATTCTTCAAACATTCTTCAAAAATTTGGCTGAATTTTTTTCAAGATATAGGGTATAATACCCTATTGCTCAATTGTATATTCTAAATTTTGATTTGGAGAATATGGGATAGTATATCTATAGATCATGAACAAATTCTCTTTTGCTCCTGGCTAATCCTTTTTTAAGGTAGATGAACAGCATGTGTTGTATAAATTGGTGATGTGCTGGTACCAGCCAGTTGTGATAACTTACTAGTTACGACCTCAGAGCAAAGATCCACAAACTACAGGCATTGGGCCATATGTAGCCTGTTTTTGTAAATAAAGTTTTAGACCAAGAATAATAGAAATTAGTAATGATATGGTTCCAGTCTCCATGATTTTTTTTGTAATTATATAAAAGCTATTAACCTACAAGAAGATGGTAGGGAATTCCATTCCTTTCTCTTAGTGTGGGAAATGTCAGATTAGGACTTGAACAGCTTGCTGCTGATCTTTTTGTTAAGGGATGCTGTCAACACAGATATGTCTAAAATTAGAGATCAGAACAGAAGGAGGGCAGGCGGGGACAGACAATGCAGCTTTCACTCACAATCACAGAACTCAACTCCCGTGTAGTTGCTTGGCCAGGCTCCCAGCTGAAAGGGGAGATTTTGTAATGTTTCCAGCCTTCATTTTTATGGCCTGTTGGACTTTGTATGATCTGGGCTTTCTTTTACCTTTCTTTTTTAATGGTTTACATTTTTTTATTGTTTCATCTTCTTTAGCCTGGTTGACTTTTTAATCTCAGCCTGTAGAAAGCATCACAATTTAAATCTGTTAGAAATGTTTAAATGGATAAATAGAAGGAATTAAATAAGGAAGAGCAGTTGAGTTGTCCATGCATATAGCTGTTTATGCTCAATCTTGCTCACTCTCCCCACAGAACATTTCTGAAAGGAATTAGCCTCTAGATGCTTAATAAGACATGAAAGGGCCCTTAAGTTACTGGCCATTTTTTTTAATGTCCACATTTCCTTCAGTTCCACAGTTACAGACCACAGCAGATATGTTGATGCTTATTTAAAAACCAGTGAAGCTTGCTGGGCATAGTGGCAAACACCAGTAATCCCAGCACTTTGGGAGACCGAGTTGAGTGGACATCACTTGAGCCCGGGAGTTCCAAACTAGCCTGGGCAACATGGCAAAACCTTGTCTCTACAAAAAATACGTTCTTTTTGGTGGCCAAACTCCAGGAGATTGTTAGCCGTTGTTCTTCCTTTCCAGCCATCCACATCTCACCAGGGCATGTCTGACACTTACCCTCCCTGGAGAGGACTCGCTCTGGCAGACACCTCTTAGGATGGGAAAGTCTAAGAGATGTTCATACAGCTTTGTGTTAGATCTGTATCCTAGACCCTTTTAATTAATAGTAGTATTATATGCCCTATTTGTTTATTGACTCTTAATTTTTCATTTTGAAGAGATTAATTCTGTCCTAGCCTTTGCTGAAATGAGCACAAGTTCCTGTAGCAGAGTTCTAACTTGACTGTGGTGATAGGTATCCTATGTCTACTCAGCCCCAAAGTCTTGGGACCTGAGAGTTCCAAACTGCTCACACAGCTCCTCCTGCCCATGACTCCCAAAACAACAGGACAACATTTTGCTGGCTTTTTTTTTCTTGCTTTTAACTAAGGCACAATGCACAAATGTGTCCACAGAAAGAACTTAACTTGTGATTATGCAGCTTGAGAATATAGTTAGGTAGCAATTTCAGATTTCAAATAATGGATATGCTTCTACTCCTGAACTTAAATAGAGAAAGATGGATTAACTACTAGCTTCTTAACAAGAGTAAGAATTTAAATATTTTGATGAAAATAGCTGTCCAGTTGACCTTCATTACATAGTTCTTAGACCACTTTTCATCTTTAAAAATACAAATTTTCCTATGTTCCAGAGAACTTAGGAATTTGTCCTATTTTCTTTCATCCTCCCTGCTGTTTCTACCCCTTGTTAAAGATCATTTATGTCAAATTACGTTTATTCAAAATAAGCAAAGCATTCAATTACCTAAAAAAGGAATAGAAAAAATTGCAATGCCATATATACTCTGTAACCTCTAATAATTATGTCTGTATGAGCTAACATATGAATTAAAATATTCATGTTCTTGATATCTTTTAGTCCACAAAAGGAAATGATTACTACATTTTGTCAAACTAATGCCAATTTGATGATATGTTAAAACATTTAGCTTGCAGCTGCAAGTTAGTATGCCATATAAGGTAAGGCTTTAATTATAGCTCTATCCTGCCGTAAAAGTGCTTAATTAGACTCATGTAAAATTTTACTTGAAGCAGGATTTTTTCTGAAGATTTAAAGAATTAAGAAAAGTATCTTTTTTCCATTCATTTTTCTCTTTCTTTTGTTGATTTTTATCCATCCTGCTATCCTACTTTCTTCCTATTACAAGTACTAACATAAGGACAATTTAGTCTGTCGATAGCTATCCTTTTGACTGGTTATTGATTTTCAGTTTTTGTTTTGTTTTGTTTCGTTTTGTTTTGTTTTTGAGAGGGAGTCTTTCTCTATCACCCAGGCTGGAGTGCAGTGGCGTGATCTTGGCTCACTGCAACCTCCACCTCCTGGGTTCAGGCAATTCTCCCTGACTCAGTATATCAAGTAGCTGAGATTATAGGTACCCACCATCACGCCTGGCTAATTTTTTTGTATTTTTAGTAGAGACAGGGTTTCACCATGTTGGCCAGGCTGGTCTGGAGCTCCTAACCCCAGGTGGTCCGCTCACCTCGGCCTCCCAAAGTGTTGGGATTACAGGTGTGAGCCATCGGGCCCAGTCTGATTTTCACTTCTGAGTTGTAAGTTTTCAAATTCTGTTTATCTTTCGTAGTTTGACCGAGTCTTGAGTGCAAAATAAATATTTTACACTTAAAAAGTCTCTTTCTATACTGAATCAAGCAGTACTAGTATTAAAGGTATATTACCAATCATCTTACTAAAAATCAGTAAAGTACCAAAGTATGAGTATGATTTCATACACACCCTGAACACTATTGCTCATTAACTAGTGTTGCCACTGGCTATCTTGAGCGGCTGTGAAAAGAGTGAAGCGAGAGCTTCTGCCCTGCTTCTCCCTGCAGCTGTTTCTGGTCCCCTAATGGTCATGGTGACTACAGGGTGCAGTCATGCTCGTTTGCAACATTTACCTTACTGCTTTCTTGTGCTTTTTGTTTAACCATAGATACATTTTTAATATGAAGGGAAGTAGAAAATGGGTGTCTCCACCCACACTGCTCAAGAGAGAGGGAAAATGGCACTGTCGATATTGTTATTAACAGTAGCTGTGGTACAAGTCCAAAGCAGAAAACTGGTTATTTATATTAGTATACTAATCTGTAGCATCTACATTTTTTTATTTTAAACCACAAAATTAAATTTGATAGCACCTATTTTTTAATAGCACCTACTTTTTTGTTCCTACAGAAGTAAGGAGAAAAGAACTTCTTAAAAAATAACATTTCATTTTTAAAAGTTAGAGAATCTGTGTTTATTTTTTCTTTTAAATCAATATTCTGAAAATCGTTAAGTGGCTAATTTTATCCATTACATACTTCTAGGATGCATGTATGAAATTCCACCTGTCTCACCCTTATATACAAAATAATGTCATTGACTTGATTTGTTTTAGTTAAATATTTTCAAAAGTGTCTTCTAAATCAGTGTACTCTCCTCAGATTGTGTTGAAATTAATATCACCTCTTTTATTGGTCAAAACAACACTCAGTTATGCTTCAATGACAAACATGTCTCCGGGTCTCAGTGATTTAACAAATAAAATGTTATTTCTCACTCCAACAAGATCTGTGAGTTTAGTGCCTCTCTAGGGTAACTTCTACGTGGTGATTCAGGGATCCAGTTTGCTTGCATCTTTGTCATTTCACCATCTTCACACATGCCTTCCAGATTCAAATTAAACAGGGAAGAATAAAGCTGGAGGGCTACATAGGATCTTCTATTACTGCAGCCCAGAAGTAGCACTCATTGCCTCTGCTTAGAGCCCAGTGGCCATTGGTGGCCATAGAGCCCACCAATCTAACTGCAAGGAGGTCTTAAATATATATATATTCTATATATTCAGGAGGACAAACAAGGCACAATTTTGTGAACACCTAGCACTAGTTCTACCAAGCCCTTCATGTGTATCATAGAGGAAAACTCTTGAGAAGCACTTTTTGAAATTCTCAATCTCAAATCAGATAACTTGAACTGATTTTATCATCAGACTTTGCCTTTTCCCTCTTTAGAAATCCATAATACATAGTCTGCAAACAAATCATCTCTACCAAGCCCTTCTCCCCAGGAGTCTTCCTCAGTGTCTCTTAAAACTCTTCTTTTTTGACATAGGCATAGGCAAGGACTTCATGACTAAAACAACAAAAGCATTTGCAACAAAAGCCAAAATAGACAAATGGAATCTAATTAAACCCCAGAGCTTCTGTACAGCAAAAGAAACAATCATTAACGTGAACCAGCAACCAACAGAATGGGAAAAAAATTTTGCAATCTACCCATCTGACAAAGGGCTAATATCCAGAATCTACAAAGAACAAAAACAGATTTACAAGAAAAAAACAAACAAACCCATTCAAAAGTGGGTGAAGGACATGAACAGACACTTTTCAAAAGAAGACGTATATGAAGCCAACAAACATATGAAAAAATGATCATTATCGCTGGTCATTAGAGAAATGCAAATCAAAACTATATTCAGATACCATCTCATGCCAGTTAGAATGGCAATCATTAAAAAATCGGGAGACAACAGATGCTGGAGAGGATGTGGAGAAATAGAAAAACTTTTACACTGTTGGTGGGAGCGTAAATTAGTTCAACCATTGTGGAAGACAAGGTGGTGATTCCTCAAGGATCTAGAAATAGAAATTCCATTTGACCCAGCAATCTCATTACTGGGTATATATCCAAAGGATTGTAAATTGTTCTATTATAAAGACACATGCATACGTATGTTCATTGCAGCACTGTTTACAATAGCAAAGACCTGGAACCAACCCAAATGCCCATCAATGATAGACTGGACAGGGAAAATGTGGCACATATACACCATGGAATATTATGCAGCCATCAAAAATGATGAGTTCGTGTCCTTTGTAGGGATACAGATGAATCTGGAAACCATCATTCTCAGCAAACTGACACAAGAACAGAAAATCAAACA
>CAUYQU010075347.1:0-123412 GCA_963574635.1 Cheracebus regulus | reverse complement strand
TATCTCAATGTGGTTTTGATTTGCATTTCTCTAATGACCAGTGATGATGAGCTTTTTTTCATATGTTTCTTGGCTGCATAAATGTCTTCTTTTGAAAAGTGGCTGTTCATATTCTTACCCACTTTTTGATGGAATTGTTTTATTATACCTGTATTATTTTTCAAATTAAAAAACCTACTTAAAAATATCCAGAATCTACAAAGAACTTAAACAAATTTACAAGAAAAAAACAACCCCATCTAAAAGTGGGCAAAGGATATGAACAGACACTTCTCAAAAGGAGACATTTATGCAGCCAACAAACATAGGAAATAAAGCTCATCATCACTGGTCATTAGAGAAATGAAAATTAAAACCAAAATGAGATACCATCTTATGCCAGTTAGAATGGTGATCGTTACAAATCTGGAGACAACAGATGCTGGAGAGGATGCAGAAAAATAGGAACGCTTTTACACTGTTGGTTGGAGTGTAAATTAGTTCAACTATTGTGGAAGACAGTATGGTGATTCCTCAAAGATCTAGAGCTAGAAATACCATTTGACCCAGCAATCCCATTGCTGGGCATATACCCAAAGGATTATAAATCATTCTATTATAAAGACACATGTACATATATGTTTATTGTGGCACTGTTCACAACAGCAAAGACTTGAAACCAACCCAAATGCCCATCAATGATAGACTGAATAAAGAAAATGTGGCACATATACACCATGGAATGCTATGCAACCATAAAAAAGGATGAGTTCATGTCCTTTGCAGGGACATCGATAAAGCTGGAAACCACCATTCTCAGCAAACTGACACAAAAACAGAAAACCAACACTGCGTGTTCTCATTCATAAGTGGAAGTTGAACAATGAGGGGAGGGGAACATCACATATCAGGGCCTGTTGGGGGGTGGTGGGCTAGGGGAGGGATAGCTGGGGGTGGTGGGCTGGGGAGGGATAGCATTAGGAAAAATACCTAATGTAGATGACGAGCGGATGGACGCAGCTAACCACCATGGCATGTGCATAACTATGTAACAAACCTGCATGTTCTGCACATGTACCCCAGAACTTAGAGTATAATAATAATACAAAAATACAAAAAACTGTTTATGTTATTTGTAAGGCTTTTGTGAGCAGTAGGCTATTAATATAATGTCCTATTTGGGGGAAGTCAAGTTACAAGCATGAGTTCTACTCATGCACATCATGCACAGGACTTAGCCAAAGACTGGAGGATGCCCTGAAGATCTCTGGAGAGCTCTCTGTTGGAGCTATCTTGTCTTTGGGAACTCTGCCATACGAACTGTAGACACAGTAGCTTCTGAAAGTTTGATTTTTCTTTGCTTAATCTGGTGAGCCTGGTGGGCTCCACCTGTGATGTGAGACTTCTGCGATGTGTGGGGTCAGCACCACAACCCCCATGTTGTTCAAAGGTCAGATAGCCAGATGACTGATTGCCAGATAGATAGGCAGATAGACAGACAGACAGACAGATAGATAGATAGATACAGACAGCAGATCTATTTCCAATCATTGGTAAGTAAAACACAAGCTGCATAATTTGTGGACTGCTCTGTAGACTGGCTCAGATGTTGAGGCAAGAGAAAGAAGTCACATTCTCTGTCCTGGTTAGGAATTCAGCAAAGAAGGGCTTGGCCAGGAGCCATTTTGAGTGACAGTGTTACAGTCCAACAGATCTGACAAACTTGCCCCAAGCTGAGGAGAGTGGCTTGAGGCCAGGGCAGGTGGCCAGAATGTCCCTGAACTGAGTGGACACTGTCTTGGGCAGTCTCCTTGGCTGTCCTCGTGGGGGTCGGGGGGGGGTGGGTGATGGAACGGACCCAACTGAGTATCACAGCAACTTTGACCTCCCCCACGCCCTCAGGGCAACTGTATCCTTGCTGTGGTGTGAGGCCTTCCTATGCCACGGGGACCTGTATGTTCACCAAAGCCAATACCTTTCCTGATGGGACTGTGGTAGCTTTCAGCACAGGCTGACATGCAGAAGGAAAGGAGTAGGTCAAACTAAGATGAGGCTCATACCCCCGAAGCCAACCACAGCAGAGGTTTGGAGAGGAGGACGGACCAACAGAGACCTCCGGACTGGTACTCCCCACCAAATATTCCCTGGAAAGTGCCTGAATGTTGTTGATTTTACTTCAGAACATCTAAGCTGCTCAGTGCAGCCTTGCAGAACTCATGGCCTGGCTCCCACCCACCTCCTAGTGCTCCCTTTTCTGTTCTCAGTGGAAAACACTCAGCCCTTGTGAGAATGAATCTTTTAAAGCAGACCTAGTATAAAGCCACAAGGTGGGCCTCAATACATTCCAAAGAATCTTTATACATACTTTGATCTCAATGAAATTAGCAATCAATAACTAATCAATAACACTTCAGGAAGAATCCGCAGAAGGCCGTCACCTTGGTAGTGGGAATAAATTAGTCTTGGTTAAATGCAGCTCTTAACCTAGGCTAACAGAGCTTAAAAGCAAGTCTTCAAAGGGTAAAACAGATTCCAGGTAACTCAACTACCCGTTAGAGCTCTAACACTATTAAAGAGCACACAATGAAATCCACCACTCAACACACAAGATTTACAATGCCCAGGATCCATTCTTCTTAGCAGAAATGTATGATCCATGAACCAGAGAAAATCCAATCAACAGAAATGAGAGAGACGGTGGAACAAGCAGATAAGAACATTGAAACAGCAATTAGAAAGAGAAATAAGGTGTAAGAATTGGGAGGCTACAAAGTTGTAATCATTTGTTGACATTATGACTATGCAAAACATCAACAGAATTAACAGATAAATCCCAGGAGGTAGGCACTTCTATTATCCACACTTGAATGATGGGTATCCTAAGGTGGAGAGAGGTTAAGTAACTTGCCTAAGGTCACACAGCTAGAACATGGCAGAGCTAGGACTCTGGAGCCAACAGTCTGGCTCCTAGGATAGCATACGGGAGTCTGGAAAGCCTTATTAAAATTAGTTACATGTTTTATGCCAGCATTGAATAATATAAAACATACAATTGAATCATTCACAATTACAGCCAAATCTATACTGTGTCTGGGAATCACCATAAAGAAAACACGAGACCTTATATATAAGGTCACCATAAGATTTCTCTCCTATGCTGAGAGAGAAAGCGGGGGGCTCATGGGAAGGGACGTGGTGATGATAAAGACACTGAAACTGTCTCAAGGAAATTGAGATGTACGGTCACCCTACTTACAAAAACAACTGGTAAATTTCACTAGAGGTCCTCAAAGAAGCTCCAAATAAAATAAGAAATATTTTATCTTTTTGGATAGGATAGGCAACTGCTAAATGAATCCGTAAGTTCAATGCAATCATAATAGAAATGTATTCAGAAACTTGATTAACTTATTCTAAAATGTATATGCCCTCTGATGTCTTCCAGGTTGCAAATTCTGTATCTGCGCATTTGTAATTGGTCCATCAGAAGGACTGGGCATCGGTAGCTGAATCTCCCATTTCTGATCTGCCCACTTTGGCCCAACAGGATAGCTGCCTGTGACCAGAGCTGACACCTTTCTCCCTTAATCCACCAGCTGTAAAGAAAAAGCAGGCAGCCAGAGGTTCATATTTGTCTGTCAGTCTCTCCCTTCCTCGAGGAATCAGGCATACAGATCTTCCTGAACTAGTCGCACACATCGAGGCAGAGCTGCAGAGTAGTCCGGTGGGGTTTTCTGTCTGAAAGTAGGACCCAGACTTCCGAATGCTTAAGGGAAGAATTGGCTGCTCACCTGAAACTGTGAACATCTCAAAAGCAGAAACTGAAAACCGTGCCTAGCACAGAGAAAACACCACACAAAACATTCCCTAAAGAAGGAAGCAGAAGGAACAGGGACAGGGGAGACCAGAGAAGGGCAAGGAAAAGACAGAAAATGAGAGAAAGGGGAGGAGATGGGGAGGCAGCGGGAAGAGCCCAGAAGAGTCATATTGGGAGGTGAAAGCCTTCTCATCCTAGCAGCCCCCTGCAGTCCCAGCCACAGGCCTGGGCCATGGAGGCAGACATACCAACTCTACCACTTGCTGCTGGTGTGACTGCAGACAATTCTCCCAACCCCTCCTGGCCTCTCTTTCCCCTTCTGTTGGATAGAGAAGTCCAGACAAGGGCCATATCAATTTGGGGCTGAGGGTTGGCGTGGATATCTGCAGCAGATTTTAGTAAAGAAAGGGGTCACCCAGCAGGTGCGCCTAGTCCCAGCATACTCTGCAGCCTAACAGTGAAGTTAAAGTCCCTCTGGGGCTACCGCATGGCCTGCCAGGCTTGGGCTCCACAATGGGCCTCTTGGGCAGTGTCAGCAAGATGCAGCCCCATCTCTCCAGCTTCACGGACTCCAGGGGACTTCCTACTCTCAAGACATGATTCTGACAGTTACTTTTATGTGGCTGGAAAACTGGGCTAGGAGGTGTCCAGATAGCTGGTAAAACATTATTTTGGGGTGTGTCTGTGAGGATGTTTCTGGAAGAGATTAGCATCTTTTTATTTTATTATTTTATTTTATTGAGACACAATCTCACTCTGTCGCCCAGGCTGGAGTGCAATGGCGCAATCTTGGCTCAATGCAACCTCTGCCTCCCAGCTTCAAGCAATTCTCCTGCCTCAGCCTCCTGAGTAGTTGGGATTACAGGTGTGCACCACCATGTTCAGCTAATTTTTTTGTATTTTTAGTAGAGACCGGGTTTTAACATGTTGGCCAGGCTGATCTCGAATTCAACCTCAAATGATCCGTCTGCCTCGGCTTCCCAAAGTGCTGGGATTACAGGCATGAGCCACTGCGCCTGGCCTGGAAGAGATTAGCATCGCAATCAGCAGATAGTGAAGACTACCGTCACCAATGTTGGTGGACATCATCCAATCCCCAGGGCCTGAAGAGAACAGAAAGGTGGGAAAAGGGTGAATTTCTCTTCCGGAGCTGGGACGTCCATCTTCTCCTTGACCTTGGACATATAAAGTGCTCCTGGTTCTCTGGCCTTGGGTCTCTCAGACTGATACCAGCAGCTCCCCCAGTTCTCAGGCCTTGAGACTGAATCATACCACCAGGTCTGCGGGTTCTATACCCTCCAGATGGCAGACAGTGGACCTTCTCAGCCTCCATAATTGCATGGTCAAATTCCCCAAATAAATCTGAATAAATCTCCTCCTATCTACCTTCTTCCCTCCCTATCAATCTATTTATCTATCTATCTATCTATCTATCTATCTATCTATCTATCTCCTATGGGTTCTGTTTCTCTGGAAAACAATGATTAATACCACCATCAAGCAACTCTTAGTTGCAGGCATTCACAGAATGAGAGCTGTCATTTTTCCCTCTGCAAATAAAACATCTGAACAACCGCCATGCAAGTGCTAAGAGACATAATCGATCAATTTCAGGAGGAACACCAAGGCTGTCAACTCAAGAGTGCCTATTCTCTTGGCACCTGCCACAATGAAATGGCCGACTGTGAAGATGGACTGTCACGGAAAGGTCACAGATGACAAATGCCTCGTGTCTGCCTTTCTTTGTGAGGCCTGGCTCACGTAGTGTGTGGAGCTGCTCCATTAGTGGGAGAGAAGACAAGTGCGGCAGCCCACTCCAAAGCTGAAAGGCGCCTTGCAAATGCCCTGAGACGAGGGGGCTATTGTTGTCACAAGTTGCATTTCACAGAGGCAGGAGCCAAGGCGCGCTCACCCTGCATTGTGAAACTGTGGGAAATAACCGCGATTGTTTGGGGAAAACATTCTTTGATGGTCCTGATCAGGGCATGTGGTCAGGAGACGGTGTGACGGTGACAGAGCACAGAGAGCTTCTGCTTCCCGTGCTGCATCTGCCACTGCCCGGCTACAGGATCCTGGGCAAAGTCACTAACCTCTCTGAGACTCAGTTTCCACATCCATAAAACAGTGACGTTGATGGTTCTTACTTGTTGTGGAAATTGGGAAGGGTAAAGCATGTAATGAACAAGGTACAGGTCAGTCATGCAGCAAGAATGCAGGGTGTGAAGACCAGTCGTGACCCTGGAGTCACTTCACCTCCCTGTGCCTCAAGGTCCTTATCTCTCATAGACCAATGACAATGACACTTCTCTTATGGGCTGTGTGAGGATTTGAGTGGATAGATGGGAAGCACTTAGCTCTCAGTACACCTCGCTAGCATATACATGGATTATGAGCATACATATAGGTACTTGTACATAGAACTCACATATGGATGGCTCATATGTACACACCCATACGTACATATACCTCTCTCTTATGCATATATTAATACGTACACATACACACATATATAGTGTCTAGCAAGGTGCCTGGCACTAAAACGCAAACAAAGGAAGTAGGTACCATTCTTATTAAAATGCCATCACTTTTTAAGTTCTTCAATCAGTGCATAAGACAAAAGTGAAATCTAAATCATCCTTGGAAATACCTTAGGGGGCAAGAACGGGCCAGTCCTTCCTCCAGTGCTAGAGCAGATGGCTGTCTTCAGCCCAGCGCCAGGTGAAGGGTCTGGCTTGTGTGTGTGGGCTGGGATGTAGAACAAAGGTCTGCCCCAAATGTAAACACAGAGGTGAGCTCAGGGCAGGGGAGGGTGCCAAGACAGGCTCAGGGAAACAGACCTCCAGCCCCCTTCGCCTCCCCATCCTGGTCCCGTGAACACCTCTGCTCACCCGCTGAGCTCACCTGGCTGGTTCAGCTGATCTTTACTCTTGCACCCTGTTCTTCTTGGTCAGTGTGTTATGAATTGCTCCTTCTTTCTTTTCTTTTCTTTCTTTCTTTCTTTCTTTTTCTTTTTCTTTTTTTTTTTTTTTTTTGCCAAATGCCTTTTGTGGAACTTCCCTAGGTGTCCATGAATGTGTGGCAGGTAAACTAGATGGGCAAGCTGGGAAGACCCATGCTTCCTATCCCAGTGGACATGGCTTTGAGTTGTAAGGGTCACACCCATTCATTGGATGGTCCTGAACAAGTCATATAGCCCCCGGTGGTGCTGCCCCTCACGCATCAACTGGCCAAGGTGACCCAGTACACAAGGATTCCCAAGGCTGGCTTCATTGTGTGTACCCTCTGCACCATGGAAGTCCTCAGATGTCCCTTCCCCATCTGCCTTGGATCCCTTTGAAAGAAGTGATAACTAGCATCTCCAGCCAGTTACATGGGACCAGGATGCCCATGTAATTGGCTGGAGATACTAGAGAACTAGGAGATGCTGCACAGAGCTGAGGCAGACCAGGTCTCACCACATGCCTGGTGGTGGACCCTGGGCTGGGAACTAACTTTTCGGAACTTAGAATGGACCTCAAGATACCATTCTTGCAGCATTGTGATGAGTATGGAGATTCATGCTCATGAAGAGCATTAGCAATAAGCCTGGTATCTGATAGGAATTTGATAGGACTAGAAACAGTTTTGCTTTTAATATCACTATATTTTATCAGTACTGATTACCTTGTAAGCCTAGTTAATTAGACACAGAGCCCTCTTTTACACATTATGATGAAAGCAGATGCCTGGGACAGTAATAAACTTCTAAAGGACCATGGGTGACAAACAAAAGGAATGAGGTTAAGGTATTTTCAGTAATAATACTGAGTATTGGAATTAAAAACTAAAAAATAATTGAAAGAAACTAAGAAAGAAATGGGGTAATGAAAGATATAAAGCATTAAAAATTTCTAATTAAAGCAAAAATCCTGAACTGAACAAAAACAAAGAGAAAAAAATTAAAAGGCAAAGAAAATAATATTTTATACTTGCCACCAAGAGAAAATGTAAACGGTTGTGAAAATAGGTAATCTGATACCTAAGTTGCTGAAACTTTGTATTATTGGGTGTTTTAAAGGAGTGTGATTATAGGGCCTGAGTCACATGACAGGCAGCTGTAACCTAAGCGGTTGAACTTTTGTTTCCCTGATTACAGATTAGCCATCTTCCTAGCCTACGTTGTTTTGTAAAATGCTGTAAATGACTAAAGGGCACCAGAAAAGATCCTTTTCCTCTGTACTGTTGATCTTCCTTACAGATTCACTTTCCTATTCTCTGTCACACAGACTTCATGGTTATCATATTTGCCAAGATGAAATGTTAAATATACTCTTCTAAATTGGAAAGGAAATGAAAACAAGCCATACAAAAAAGAAAACAAACTGTAACTAATTAAACTGTTGTAACTTAAAACCAGACTTGTACAGAAAATGTTGTAATCCTGTTAAATCTCTTCATTTTATTCCTATATAATCAAGACCTTAACTTTTAGCTTTAGAGTGCTGACCCCATTTCTCTGCAGTTTGTGTTTCCCAGATGGCAATTCCCAGGTTGTCTCTTGGATAAACTCTCGAAAACTGGGTGCAGAGTCTCTCAATTATTTCAGGTTGACATGGTTTAAAAAGAAAAAGAAAAAAACGACAGGAAGGGATGTGCTTAGTTCCTTCTATTAAAATGACTAATTTGGGCAAAAAAGGAGATGGATCTGCTGGTTTGGGATCCGTTAGGGATCGGAGCTGGGCCTTAGGAAGAGGACGCTCCCTGCTGCAAGGAGCATCAATTGGAAGAAGAGGAAACAAACAGGCGACAGTAGGGAGCCCACTGCATGCATCTCGGCAAAAAGGGTGCCTGGCAAGGCTGGAAACGGGAGGAGATGGATTAGAAATGATTACGAGACAGAGCAGGAGGAGATGAGGTCGGGGCCAGGGAAGGGTTATGGAGGATGCTGAGGTCCAGCCTTGAGCCGCTGGGTGGGAGTGGTGCTGTCTGCACCTGGTGTCCCCATGGGTCACCACCTCTGCATCACTTTCTCCCCCAGACATTCATCCTGTGACTCTGCTCCAAGGGCGCTGGTGAGACCGCCCTCATCTTTCTCAGCCTGGCCTTTGAGCAGGTTCTTCCATGGGGCTGCTTCCCCATCCCTGGCCATGACTCCACACTCCAGAAAAGCAGTCTTGTCACAGGGCTTCAACCCCCTGGGCTCCCTCTGTGCACTGTGCCTCCAGCACAGTCCTGGATAAGCATTCCCTCTGCCAAAGCAAACCTCAGCTTTCCCTTGACGAGCACCTCTTCTCTGACAACAGCCACCTTCAGTTTGATGGGTTTCACCTCTTACAGAGGATCACAAAGCAGCTGGTACTGGGGGAAAGGCCCCCTCCACCCCCAAGTGTGGTGATCTCCCTGTGCCAGGAGCTCAATGTGCACAACACCTGCCCTCTCCCCAGCTCTCTCCTCTTCTTGCTGTAAACTGGGAATAAACTGGGACAGCTTGGCTTACCTCTTGCTTCTCTTTGGGACCCCGATTTCTGCTTCCCTAAGGGTAGGCTGTACCCCCCTCCCCAGGAACCTCCTGGTGATACTGTGATTGGGTTATGGAGTCTGTTTAATTCGCAGGTAGTTTAGCGGCTCTCACATTGATGTATATCTCTTGAATTAGCCTTTACCAATAGAGAAGACGACATTGTGCCTCTATCTGCCTAATCTTTGTCTTACTGTTCAATTTCCTATAGAACCTACGTGAGAATAGGGTCGCCACTTCCTGGATCCCTTAAAACATCAACAACCTGGACACACTTGATAGGAGACACTGACCATGCCCAGAGCAGTTTCTATGGCTCTTGGCCAGATCATGCATTTGTGTTTTGAGAAATATACCAGCACTAAAATAAAAACAAGCAAAAGAAACTAAAAAAAGGAGATAGATGGAAGGTAAGAACAAAAACAGCAGCTCTAAAGCATGGCTTGATGCATTAATTCATTGAACATACTCCTCTTGGGAATCCACCCTTTGCAGGGCGCTGGAGAGGGCAGACAGGCACCCGGACTGCGGTCACAAGGCTTCTACCCTCAAGCGGCACCTCTGCAGAGAGACCATGCCTCCTCTCCTACCTGCAGTCCACCCTGCTTCCAGCCTACTTCACCCGGAAGGTCACGCCATCTTATTTCTTTCCTTAATAGCACTGATGACAGTCTATCATTCTAAGTGTTTATCATCCACTTCCCCCAACTAGAAGGTGCTCTCCTCTACAGGATCGCGGGCACCAGGGCTGCCTCAGTCACTGCTGCAACCCCAGAGTTCACTGACACAATGCCTGGGACTCTGCCGCTTCCCCAAAACACTTGTGGAACAAGTTAACCATGTGATAGGTGCTATGGTAAGAAAGAGCTGGAAGTGGGGTGGAATGAGTGGGGTAAGAAAGAGCTGGAAGTGGGGTGGAAAGTCTAGGGTGTTCAGGGAAGGCTTTTTGGAATGGGAGACATCCAAGAGCTGAGGGAACACCTCAGCACAACAAAGGACAAAAGTTATTTATCCAGGTAAATAAAGGTGGAAAAGTAATTCTAGAAAGAGAGAATACAGGTTAAAGCATCCTAGGAGACTGTGTAGTGTGTGCTAGAACATCACATATAAAGCAGGGCTGGGCCGGGTTGTGGCTCACGCCTGTAATCCCAGCACTTTGGAAGACAAGGTAGGCAGATCACCTGAGGTCAGGAGTTTGGAGAACAACCTGGCCAACATAGAAACCTCATCTCTACTAAAAATACAAAAATTAGCTGGGTGTGATGGCAGGCACCTGTAATCCCAGCTACTCAGAAGGCCGAGGCAGGAGAATCGCTTGAACCTGGGAGATGGATGTTCCAATGAGCCGAGATCACACCACTGCACTTGAACCTGGGTGACAGTGCGAGATTCCATCTCAAAAGAAAACAAACAAAGAAACGGTGCTGGAGGGAGAGCCCAGTCAGCCTGTGGGAGCATGGAAGAGAGTGTGAGAGATACACAGAGTGTGACGGAGGTGAAACGGCAGATGCATACGCCCCAGGACGGAGCCAGGCACAAATACAGCAAGTGGCTCAGCCCATAGAGGCAGCGCCCGAGCTGGAGCCTGAAAGATACTGTGAGATCCCCAGGCTGAGAAGTAGAGGGAGAGGGTTCCGGGCACAAGGCACCGGAGCGGGGCCCAGGGGGAGGGTCTTCCCACTCTTTCTTACCATCGCACCTGAGAGAAGGAGTGGCTGGGTGGAAAGGGACGGCACAGCCCCCAAGGGCTCTGTGTGCCTGCAGATGTGTCAGCTATGAGACCCACCATGTGCAGAAACGGCGGGTGGAGCAGAAGTCTGACCTTTTCAGCCAGGTCTTCAGCGGCCTGCTCCTCGCAGAGGCGGATTTTGTCTTCGATGCACTTCTTCAGAAGCTCTCCCTTGCTTTTACTCCTGCATCGCGACTTTCTCGCCTTGGACTGTGGCTGGAGAGGGGTCGGGGAAGACACTGGTAAGAAGGCGATCCCCAGAAAGTCCATGCAGCCCGCGCAGGGCTTCATGGCCCAAGAGAAGTTTCTGTGGCTCGCAGAACTGAAAAACTCTGCCTTAGGCCAGAGGGAAGGAGAGAGGTACGTTTTTCGAGAAGGAGCTCAGTTTCAGAGCCTTTGCTCTTCACGCACTCTGGTGGGCTCTTTCCACCAAAGGGAAGAGAGCGAGCCTGGGAGGCAGAACCTCAGCTCTGGAGTCAGACAGCAGACCCAAGCCATGTCCACCTCCTAGCTAGCTGCGGGACCTCAGAGCCGTCAGCCTCTCTGAGGAGGGGATGCCCTGAGCGAGGTCCTTGTTCTTGCAATGCTTCCATGACAGTGGAGAAAACAATCTGAAAAGACAAAAACGAACTAAGGACACTAGGAGGCCAGTGAGGCTGGTGGGCAGGATCCAGAGCCAGGTATAGACTGGGGCTGGGAGGAAATAGCTCTAGAGAGGGCCGGGCAGGGAGCCCATCCTGCAGCTCCCAGGCAGTGATGTCAAGCCTGAAACTGGCCTTGACAGGAGGATTTACACCAGGGAAGTGGGCGGATGCTACAAGTCAGGATTCCCCTCTCCACCCTCCCTCTCCCCTGAGGGCTCTCCCAGCCAGGTCTGGTCAGGGGCCAGGCCACAGGGAGCCTTGAGGTCATGCTGGAACTCGTATCCCAGCCCAGAGAGACACAGAAAGGGCTGAAGGAAGAGGGTGGTGAGTCTGACCTGCACATCTCTTTAGAGTTTGCAAGTGCCTTCGAAACTCACATCTGTGAATGGTCTGGGAGCCCTGGGGGCCACCAGCAGATGAGGTCGAACAGTAGACACTACCCGTTTTGCAGGTCTAGATCAAAGAGAAGTGTGCAGGGAAGAAACGCGGCGGGGGGTTCCCTGGTGGTGACATGACAGGCGAGTGAGAACGGCCAAGGGATGGGGAGTGCACGAAGCACCCACTGACATTGCCATCGCTCCACCTGTCCCGATACATCCTCATTCCACCCATTTTATAGATGAAAACAGGAAGACTAAAACAAGTATTTTTTCCGCAGGCCTTGGTGCTCAGGAAACTGAGAGCAGGCACTCCTGCCGCCTTCTCTGCTGCTATCTCGGGACCGAAGAAGCGAAGGGAGCTACAGCTCCGTCCGTGCAAAAGCCTGGCCCTGCTGGGCTACGTGGAGCGAGCACCTTCATGACAGGGAAGATGACATCTGCCCCTCTGAGGCAGTGGCCAAAGCCATTTCCATCTGAAAACCAAGCACCCTGGGCAACTTTGAAGGCAGAAACTTCATTCCCACTGGGACTTGCTAGCTTCAAGGCAGGGGAACCAGAGGGTCATGGACTCCCTCCCCTCATTTCGGTGATGTGGAAATGATTTTCCTCTATTGTTCCAAAATATTTGAAATTTTTGATGATGTATCCCTTACTCTTTAACCACCACACATGCTGTATCTCCCACATCCTTGTAAGAACAGAAACAGGAAAAAAAAGTACTTAAAAAGAATTAAAAGAATATTAAAGCTTCCAAGTTGTTTCTGCATCCACTGGTTTATATTCAGAAAGAATATGTCTGAGTTTTTTATTTCTCTAAAGGAAAAGAAGTGAGTTTAAAGTCAGGAAACACCAGCTCCCAGCCCCCTTCTCTCTTTCCAACAGGGCCACTCACTTTTCCTCTGCTGCTCTGTTTTCTCATCTGTAAAACGGGACCTCTTAGCACTGCTGTGAACTTCAGGTGAGATCAGGTAAGCTTCAGTGATGTTAATGTTTTCAATCTCAACATACTATTACCTTAAGAGAAGCCCCAATGTTTAGCACACATCTGGTGTTTGGCTGGTGGGATGTTTAAGCCAACAAAATTTGCTGCACACCTACTATGCACTTGGTACTCTTGAGTGGTGAATGGGCCCGGGAGCTTATTTTTAGTGGAAGCCCAGACAATGGGGAAATCAAGGAACCAGTACATTTCAGGCAATGATAAATAAAATCATGAAACCAGCATGTGATAAAGAATGCCTAGGGAGAGGGTGATTTTAGACAGGTGCTCAAGGAAGCCTTCTTGGTGGGGGTGGCATTTGAGCTGAGACCTCAATGGACTACAAAGCATGTACGTGGCAGAGAAAACAGAAGTTTGAAGGCCTTATCTTATGTTGGGATCCCCAGAAGCAAAGCCCGAGGCAGGGATTATGTGCAGGATTTATGGCTGCTGGTGGATGGCGCAGTAGCCCGGGTGTCAGGATCAGGGCACAGCATAAAAGTTTAAAGTGTCCACCATAAACTTTAAAGTTGGGACAGCCCTGGAGATTCCTGGAACAGCTGGACACTAACGCAGCCAGAGAGGAGAGGATAGGGGAGCGCGAGGTGAGATGGGCTCAGGGTGGTGGAGAGGCCAGACACCGCAGGGTCAGCAGCTGGGAGACAGCCCCGCTTCTGTAATCAAGAGGTAACTGACACGTCCATCCTACCTGCAGCTCTGGGGCCGCCAGGGCCTGGTCCAGCTTCAGGTACTCTGCCTCTCGCCACGCAGTCTGAAATCGCTGCAGCAGAACTCGGGCCCGGATTTTGGGGAGGGCCAAGCTCCTGTCCATCTGAGCGAAGCAGCCATGGACATCCCGCCTCATCCTGAGCCGCTCCTCTTCAGACAGGGAGAAGACTGAGGAGCAGAGCTTCCTGGGAGGAAGAACAGAGATTCACTCTTACACAGAGAAAGCCTGGGGGCTGGGCTGCCATGGTGAAGCCGGAGATGCAAAGCTCCTTCCTCAAATCTGCATCTAGAGAAAAAGCATTGGTTCCTTAATCGTGCATTCCTGCCACGGGCGTTCCTTAAGCACCTAATGCATGTGGTACTGCATAGGACATTGTATTAGAGCTAAGAATGAGAGCTGAATGAGGCAAGGCTATCAGGGTGTCTTTGAGGAGGAAGTAGGCTTTCCAGTGCTCATGACCTTGCAGATAACCTGGTCTCACTTCACAAACAGACATGAAAACAAAGCATTGTGTGCAGAGCCTCGTCAGGAGCATTCTCTATGTAGGACCCATAGACAGATGAGAGACTCACAATACTCAGCTTAGGGAGGTCAGGGAAATGGGAGTCCCTTGTGCTTGGTTCTGAAGGTTGATGATTGACAGCTGTCATTCAGTGAAAACCGATTCCATGCTGGGAACCATGCCGAGGGACTTGGTGTTACGGGTTGAATTGTGGCTCCCAAAAGGATATATTCAAGTCCTAACCTGGGACCTGTGAATGTCATTTTATTTGGAAACGGTATTTGCAGACGTAATTAAGAAGTAAGCTAAGATGAGGCTATACTAGGGCACAGTGGGCCTTCATTCACTGTGACTGGTGTCCTTATAAGAAATGAGACAAACACGCAGGGAGGGCATCTGACGTGGAGGCAGAGATTGGGGTGAGACGTCTACAAGCCAATGAATGCCAAGGATTGCCGCCAACACCAGCAGCTAAGAAAATACACGGAACAGATTCTCCCCTGGTGCCTTCAGAGCGAGCATGCTCCTGCCAATGCCTTGATCTTGGACTTCCAGCCTTCAGAACAGTGGGAGAATATATTTGTGTTGTTTTACGTCCCCCAGCGTGTGGTAGTTTGTTATGGTAGTGCTAAGAAACAAATGCATTGACCTACATCACTGCTGTTCCTTACACCAAATCACAGATTAAAAAAAATGGATAAACAGTCCCTCTTCCTTTCTAGTGAGGCCAACAGCCCTAAAGGAGACAAAGGCTACACAATTGCTTTCTCAGCCTCAAGGGGGCTGGTTCTGACCCATGAAATGTAAGAGGAAATCTGCTCAGAAAGTCTGGACAGAATTACTCACTGAGCAAAGATTCTCTGTAGATTTGTTTGGATGTTCTGTCAATGCAGCCAGCATTGACAGATGCTTTAAAGTTTAGAATTATCTGCAGAACATGCAACATGGTTGGCCAGAGTCAGGCTGACCATACCCAGATCTCAATGTGGGAATGTGGGGCTATGGCTCAGCTAGAAAGGACTCTTGGGGAAAGAGAATGAGACCTTCAGAGACCACGCGGGTCCTCTGCTGAAAATAGTCTGAAGGCCTGACCCCGTGTCATATGACACCTGTCTTGGGTTCCTCACATCATGCAACCCAGTGATTTTTAAAGCAACCTCTGGAAACTGCAGCAGTTCCCTTGTACCTTCCCTAGTGCAAAGCCTTTGTCCCGCTGTTTGCTGGTTACGTGGAACCCAAAGTGAAAGCAGCTCTGAGATGACTCTCAGTCATTATTCCTGCCACTTTCAAACCAGATTGGCCCTTAGCAATCTCGTCTTGATCCTCTGTTACGTAAGTGCCAAGAGAACACAGAAATACAACAGGCAAGATCTTTGCCCCGAAGGAGTTTAAAATCAAGACAAGAACTTAGGAAAGAAGGCTCAAAGACACACTTTCTCTGGCAAAGATACTCCTCATTAATTCCTACTTTAGCCAGCCAGTTTCAGCAACCCTATCTTGGCTGAAATTGGAAAGCTTCTAAAAATGTGTTTCAAGTCTATTGTGCAAAGCCATTTTTACATAATGCCTCAGAAACAAAGGCTGCAACCTTTTAGAATCTTAAATAAGCAAAGTATATAGGCAGACTCACATTGTGTGCATTGTGACTTGATCCTCTTTAACCCTTGGAAACATCATAGACGTTTCTGATAGCCAAGTGAGAGTTCTCTTTTCCTCCATTAAATGGCTAAATCAGCAGTGGCTTTAGTAATACTCCCTGCAAAATGAATCCAAATGAATCTGAAGAAAATGACCAGTTGGTGATAGAAATGCCAAAGCTAATTCACTTGCTACAAAGAGTCCAAAGCTGGTTTGAACATGAAAAGAGAATTTCCTGGAATGAAGACTAAGCTGAATAAATACGGTAGAGGGAAATTCATGGGAATAAGAAATGGCATTTAAGGAACTGATTTTTATGAACTAAGAGAAGACAGCATCTTGTTTTCCTTGTCAAGAAAGCAAAAGCTAACAAAGATTAAAAAAATAAATTAGGCCAGAATCACAAAAGAGAGACGGGAAAGGGCCAGAGGCCACTTAATGCAAACCAAGATAACATCACTCTTTGCAAACACCTGGGGACCTATTTTCCTGGTGGCAAGGTCAGCCCTGGGGATGAAAACTGTGTAGGGAAGAAAAGGACATTAAATCATTGAGGCCAGCAAGATACTAGGAGATAATGTCTACAAGGGAGGAAGGAAATTGCAGGCAGATCCCATGTCCATCAAGGGGTCCAAGGTGAGCCCAGTCTCTCACATAAACATCATCTTCACATTCAAATCACTTGATAGTGTCCTGTACTGCCAAAAGCACCTTAAATGATTTGATTTAGTTTCTGCGGTCTTCATTTTACAAGCAGGAAAGATGAGGCCCAGAGAGGTTGAACAACTTGCTCAAACCTAAGTGGTGATCCTGGGTCTTTTGGTCTCTACTGCCCATGTCTCATTCTACGCTGGCTATGTTCGAGGCCCCTCCAGTTTCCACTCTGATGCCAGCCCCAAACAACCACCAAAAGTTCTGCTGGTCTCTATCTCCCTTCCTGGGCTAAGCCAAATCTTAGCGTGCACGAAGAGCTGGCAGATGTTTCAGGGAAGTAGAGGACTATGGGACTGGCTCCTCTGGAATCTGACTCCAACTTGTCTTCATTGTTTCCACCACTCTCCCATGCCTTTAAAAACAATTACTTGTGAGATTTATCGTGGGAGGCTGAGCGAGAGGATCGCCTGAGCCCAAGGATTTGAGACCAGCCTGGGCAACAGGGTGAGACCCCCATCGCTACAAAAAATAAAATACATAATAAAAATAAATGTATCCATGATTTTCTAGTTACTGCAGCAGGAGTGTTAGCTGTGGTCCACTGCATTCCACTAGGTAGCGGAAGTCATTACATGGTTCTTGAATTAATAATAAAGTTACGGCCAGGCGCGGTGGCTCATACCTGTAATCCCAGAACTTTGGGAGGCCGAGGTGGGTGGATCACAAGGTCAAGAGATCGAGACCATCCTGACCAACATGGTGAAACCCCATCTCTACTACAAATACAAAAATTAGCTGGGTATGGTGGTGCTTGCCTGTAGTCCCAGCTACTTGGGAGGCTGAGGCAGGAGACTCACTTAAACCCAGGAGATGGAGGTTGCAGTGAGCCGAGATCACACCTCTGCACTCCAGCCTGGTGACTGGGCGAGACTCCATCTCAAAATAATAATAATAATAATAATAATAAATAATAAAAATAAAGGTACATAGCCTAAGAAATGGACCAGGGATGAAAGGGCCAGGTGAAAAGATGATACCGTGCAGTGGAAGAACTAAAACAAAGGCCAAGATCATGTGCAGCCTGGACGCCTGGTGAAATTAGCAGGGCCTGGAATGGCCCACTGCACGCTCCCCTGCCCACTCTGCTTCTGTGGATAACGTCCCCTCCTAGAGGACACTGTCTGTTAAGGAAACCAGCACATTCCCATTTATCCCTGAGTCCCTGGAATTATTCAGCCCAGGGAATTATTTGGAAAAGCCAATCATATCTTCCCTTGGGAGCCAGGGGCCACCCATCCTCTCCTCACTACAAAGCCCACGGCCCTTGTTCTGCCTTCTGCTCAATCCTTGGAGGTCCTGCGTGACATGCGAGGTCCTCCCCGCGGGGCGTGAGTTTATGTGACTCATTAATGCTGTCAATCATCTGTCTGGGGCCAGGTGTCTCAGGCTTGGCCACCCCCACAACCACAGGGCAGGAATCCCCTTGGCATCCACGGGGTGGGGACAGGTGATGAGGACCCACGGGGGCACTCACATGAAGATCAGGTGCTCCCAGCGTCTCAGCTCCACCTGCTCCTCCGTGGCCGCCTCCGGAGCGTCGTCCTTCAGTCTCTGCCTCACGCCTTGGACACCCTCCTGGTCCCTGTCCCTCTCCTCCCCCTCCAGCTGCTCGGCCCGCGCGGCCATCTCCTTGCCGTGCTCCTCCAGGATCTGCTGCAGGAAGAGCCAGGGCACGCTGCGCTTGAGCAGCTCCTGGGTCATGGCCGAGTTCTGCAGGCGCCGCAGCTCGTCGGTGGCCTTCTCGAACAGCGAGAGGGTCAGGGCCCTGAGATCGTCCAGGGCGGCCTGGTCCAGACGCTCCTGCAGCTCCTCCAGGGCGGCGCCGTGCTCCTCCAGCAGGCTCCTCCACTGGCGCAGGTACTGGCCGGCATCCTCGGCCGCCTGGAAGGCCTCGCCGGTGGACAGCTGCTCCCTCCGCTGCTCCCGGTGCTGGCCGAGTTCCAGAAAAGAAAATTAGGTCGGGGCGGGGCTTGGCGGGTACAGCCTTTTGGCTGAAACACTTTATTGCGGGAGGCACAGAACGTTTATAGACTTTTCCCCAACAATCTCACATTTGGAAAGTCATTCTTTTTTTTTTTTTTTTTTTGAGGTGGAATCTTGCTCTGTCGCCCACGCTGGAGTGCAGTGGTGAGATCTCGGCTCACTGCAACTTCCACCTTCTGGGTTCAAGTGATTCTGTGCCTCAAACACCGGAGTAGTTGCAATTAAAGGCACATGAGTCATCACACCAGGCTAATTTTAAAAAATAATGATTTATTTTATTATTTTGAGAGAGGGTCTCCCGCTGTCACCCCTCCTGCAGTGCAGCTGTGTGATCTCGGCTCACTGCAACCTCACCCTCCTGGGTTCAAGCGATTCTCCTGCCTCAGCTTCCCCAGTAGCTGGGATTACAGGTGTGCACCACCATGCCCAGCTAATTTTTGTATTTTTTGTAGAGATGGGGTTTCACCATGTTGGCCAAACTTCTCTTGAACTCCTGATCCCTAGTGATCTATCCACCTCAGCCTCCTAAAGTGCTGGGATTACAGCTGTGAGCCACCGTACCAGGCCTAGATAGTTATTGTTTTAAAAAAAAATACAGTGAAACCCTTATGCATTCACCATTCACTGAACAGGTATTTATTGAGCAGTTTAAAGCCCAGATGGCAGACTGCCTGGGTTCCAGTTCCGGCTCCACCATTCACAAGCTGAGTGACCCAAAGCAGGTATATTAACCTCTCTATGCCTCCATTTCCCAACTGTAAACTGAGGATAATAATAGGACTTCCCTCTCAGAATAAGTTGTGAAGATGATGTGAGTTACGTAATACCTGTACAGCTCTTAGAAAAGTGCCTGACATAGAGTAGTTTATGCCAGTAAATTAGCGTTACTCCTATGTGGTAGGCACACAGGATCTGCAAGGTGTAATATTATAAAGGGGGAACCAAAAAGCTAAGATCATTGAGAAATGACTTAAATGAGGAGGTCAGCAAAGCTTTTAAGGAAGAAGATCTAAGCGAGACCTAAGGAAGGAGGTCTCATCTGAATCAGGTTAAGAAATGGGGAAAGAACCTTCCTGGGAGAAAGAACAGTAGGTGCAAAGACCCCTGTAGTGGGAAAAAATTCAGCTGCATAAAGATGTCCATTATGGTGTTCTTTATAACAGTGGATTCACAGATAGTCTCAGTTCTATTTTGAGAGAACATAAGATGCTCTTCCGAAGTAAGCACTCAATAAATGTTAGTTCCCACCATTATCATTAGTCACTCAAACCAGCACTCCTATTCCTTTGCCCATGCAGACATTACTAGTCTATCATAACCCATGTTCATGGGTCCTGGTGACTGGAGAGTGTCAATTCATTCACTCTACAAATATGTACTGAGCACCTAGCAGGTGTCAGGCAGTGTCCTCAACAGTGGGGATGCCATCGTGGAGCTACGTCCTAATTCTTGGCCACTCATAATGTTTATCAAAAGTAGCTGCAAGAAATAACATTCGCAGAAGACTGCCAGAATCTCCCATAGGATGTGGAGTCCATCCTTCTTTCTAGACGCTGACCTTGGATCAAGACCATAGGGAAATGGAGCCCTGGGCCCCTCTGTTTAATCCCTTACCCAGTGGCTCAGAGATGAATGGTGTGATGCTCAAAGATGGGGCGTGCATCAGTGATCAAGGTCAGAATCGCGGCTTTCACTAGGGTCCCAAACTCGGTAATAAAGAGCAGAGTTTCTATGGATCAAATTTGAAAGTTATTCTTCATCCCCTCCCCGCAGATGGTACCAACCAACTACTTGGGTGTCATTCAGCATGTCCCAAACAGTCCCTCAATCTGTCCTTACTCCCTGTACTCAGGGCTCTGTGTCAGTTTAGGCCCTCATCTGCTCACACCTGGCCAAGTACCAGAGACTTCATGGGGTTTGTGTTCCCAGGTTCCTCAACTCCATCTTACATGCTGCTCACCTCAGCTTCCTAAATCACAGATCTGATCTCTCTCTTTCACCTGCTGAAGACCCTTTAACATTCCCAACTGTCCTCGGATGAAAGGTAACCACTTAGCCTGGCACACCATGCCCACACTGACTTGGTACTGCATTCCCTTCCAGGACCTACCCTCCTCCCTCTGCACACTCCAGCCTCATCATATTCTTAGAGACTCTAAATGCATGCCAGTTACTAGATATTTGACCCTGAACACACACACACACACACACACACACACACACACACAACCCAGTGGTATCTCCCTCATAGGGTTAATGTAAAGATTAAACAAGATATCTTATATAACACACTTAGCACAGTGCTAAGTAAGCACTCAACAAAAGTTAACACCTATCATCATCATTAATCACTCAAACCAGCACTCCTATTCCCTTGCCTATGCAGACATTACTAGTCTACCATGACCCTCTGCTATGCTGGGGCTAGATAAGAACTGGATGCTACTGTAGCGCCTGCTGAACACAGCATTTCAAAAAGTCACTACCAATCAACAGTAGATGGCACATCATGATGCCTGCACAGCTGCCCTTCTGATCCTAGTGGACCAATGGCAATGGCTGGCACAGTACCTGGCACTTGATGGGTATTAGAAAGTGCTTATGGAAAGAATAGATAGCATCATGCCTTATATACCTTTTGCAGCAACTCTCGTCTTCTCTTAATTATTAGTTTTTGGTGGAGCTTTTTCTTTTCCTGCTTTAAGTCATTGTCCAACTTCTGCTTGATTGAAAAGACTTCTGTCTGAGCCCGTTCCAACAGCATTTCCATTTGATCTTCATCCAGGTACCCCGCTCTAGATGGAAAAGATGTAAAGTTAGAAATGTGGTCTCCAAACTCACCGGCAGCTTAACTGCTATTGTACATGAACAGTCGTCTCCAAATTAGTTTGGTTTGAATCAGAAAATCTTTACCCTCCAGAAGAATTAGGAGAATGGGCAGCTAAGATATTACTAAAGTACTAGCAGAGGAAGGGCAGAGGAGGCTCAACAAAAGAGAGGCATCATTAGGGTGGAAGGTGGCAAGAGTTCTGGGAGAAAGCAACATGTGAGAGGACCACTCTGGTGAAGACAGAAGCTTCCCAGGGGAGATGGTGGATTAAAAATCCTGGTGTCAAGAACAGAACAAAGTCAAAGAGGCAAATACAGGGAATAATCTGTGTGACGGTTAATTTTATGGACCAACTTGATTGGCCCAGATGAAACGTTCTTTCTGGGTGTGCCTGTTTCCAGAGGAGATCAGCATTTGAATTCATGGACTCAGTAAAGCAGATGGCCCTCCTCAGCATGGGCAGGCATCATCCAATATGCTGAGGTCCTGAATAGAGCACAAAGGCAGAGGAAAGAAGAATCTGTCCCTTCTTTTCTGCCTTATAGCTATGGTGGGACCTCTCATCTCATCTTCTTCTGCCTTTGCACTGGGACTTACACCATCAGCTTCCTCTGGTTTTTAGGCCTTCAGATTTGGATTGAATTACACCGTTGGCTTTCCTGGGTCTCCAGCTTGCAGATAGCTGGGACTTCTGACGATGGGACTTCTCAGCCTCCATAATCGCTTGAGCTAGTTCCTGTTTGTATAGGAAGCTATTTGGATGGTAAGCTGGAAATAACAGACGATGCTGTCTATATGTTTATATATCCTATTTGTTCTGTTTCCCTGGAGCACCCTGACGAGTACAGTCTGCTACCAGCATTACCACTATCATTCCTGGACTGCCTGTGTGCCTGGGCTGAGTCCCCAGCTTGGACCAGGGAAGACTCTCGATGGAAGTTTCTTGAAGGAATGAACAGGTGAAGGAATCAGTAGTAGATGCATGCTTTAGAAATATAATGATGTCTTTTAAAATAGAATTTAAAAATAAGAGATAAAACATCTTTCCCTGGTGATTGCTCACAACCAGCTGGTGGGCCCTTCAATTCAAGGCAAAGAACTGTTTCTTTCACTTGAGTGCAAATCAAAATCAGGAATGTCAAGTAAATTGCAGTGATAAATTCATTAGCATCTTTAGGTGGGGAGTGTTTGCATAATTTGCACCTTACCGAATCCTCATTAAACACAGCGGGAGAGGGGCAAAGTCCCAATAAGATTACCTAAGTAGCAGAACCACAGTAAAACAACAGATTGTTGTAAGAAAGCCATGTTATAGTCAGGTCCCTATTCATTTCAGAGCTTCTTGTAATCTAAAAGGATAAATTTTGTTGTTTACAATTAAGTCACCACAAAGAATAGCTGAGAAGGAAGGCTGGAGAGAGGCAGGTGACGGCACTTAGAACTGTGACACCACCATATACCTGACCACATGGAATCCCAGGTGCTGCTTGGAATCCGAGACAAGCATCTCTGTATTTATACTTAGTGTCAAAGGTGAATGCGAGAACTAGCAGTGTCCTAGATCTTAAAGAAAAGTGGGCTCTTCCATCACATGGTCGATGTGAGCCTCGTCACTGATTTCTCTAGAACATGTTGTTGGGATTCTGCTTCAAAATAATCCAGGGCGGGGACGTATAGCCACATTGAAATTGGCCATGAGTGAACACTTGCTGAAGGGGCTCATTATACATTTGTCTAGACTATTGCATATGCTTTTAAAATTCTATAACACTAAGGATTTTTACAAAAAGATAATTCTTAAGAAATAATAAGTGGCCAGGCATGGTGGCTCACGCCTATAATTCCAGCACTTTGGGAGGCTGAGGAGGGTAGATCACAAGGTCAGGAGTTCAAGACCAGCCTGGCTAACATGGTGAAACCCCATCTCTACTAAAAATGCAAAAATTAGCTGGGTGTGGTGGTGGGGCCTGTAATCTCAGCTACTTGGGAGGCTGAGGTAGAGTACTCTTGAACCCAGCAGGCGGAGGTTGCAGTGAGCCGAGATCATGCCACTGCATTCCAGCCTGGGCGACAGAGCAAGACTCTGTCTCAAAAAAAAAAAAAAAAAGGAAGCAAGAAAGAAAAAAGAAAGAAATGCTAAGTGAGGAACAGCCAGCACATACACTGAATAAACAGAAGTGCAGGTCTCCAGCGCGGAAGCTTTGTGTGAGGCAGTTCACTTGTGCCATGGTGCGAACGTCATCTCCAAAACTTGACATTTAATTGCCATTGTGACAGTACTAAGAGATGGGACCTTTACGAGATGATTAGGTCACGAGGGCTCCACCCTCATGAATGGATTCATGCCATTTCTGTGTTAGTTATCACAGGAGCATGGCCCCCTTTTTCGCTCTCACACATGCACTTCCCCCCACATGATGCCCTTCTACCATGTTATGAGGAAGGAAGAAGGCCCTCACTAGATCTTGAACTTCCCAGCCCCTAGAACCGTGAACCAAATATATGCCTTCTATTTATAAATTACCCTGTCTGTGGTATTCTGTTATAGCAGCAGGAAACAGACAGACAGTTTGCACTGTGGGGACGGCAGTGACGGGTACCTCTCGTGCTTCTGAATGAGGTGGGTCAGCTGGGCTGCAGCAGTGCTCAGAAGGCCCTGCACACGGGTCTCTGATGACTGTAGGTTCTGGACCAGATATTCCCTGTGGCCAAATCTTTTACTCAGATGATACCTCTTATTAGCCTGGAAAAAGTCCATTAATTCTTCTATATTCTCCTGTCAATAAAAAAATAAGAAAATATGCCTAATTAAAATTCAGAGCATCATCTTTCTAGACGTTTAAAATATGATTTTTCCTTTTATAAGAAATACACAAGAAAAGAAACACGAGAATTAACACCTTTTACCTCCCTGCCTGCAACAAAGGCTTATGGGAAAATTACATACGAATAAGAAATGAGGGCTTTGAAAAATGCCTTCTAGACCCTGATGGTAAAGAGTTATCAGAACAACTTTACTGCCCTACAGAACAGAAATTTCACTAATTCAGCCATTCATCCCTCACCCATGCACACACCCCTCCCACCTGTGGAGTTCCCACAAGTGCTGAGCACCAGGATGAGGTGCTGAAGTTCTGGGATAAGTCAGCCATCAGCCCAACCCCAAGGAGCTCCCACCACCACAGAGGAGACAAGACCAGGATGAGCACAGAGAAAGCAAGAAGGTTTCCCCTCAGTACAAAATGAATAGAACCCAAGCAAACACAGGCGAGTAATAACCTAGCTAATGTGAGGTACGTCCTCCGGACCTGAGACCGGGCCAAGAGTGTTTCCTGGCTCATCTAACTTAACCTAGGGAGACAGTATTATTATTCCCATTTCACAGATGAGGAAACCGAGTCCACATCAGACAACTGGTAAATGGCTGAGCAGGGATTTGAACTCTGCAATCTAATTCCAGGACCTGTGTTCTAACATCAGAATAGGCTGCTTCCAAAAACCCTGCTTTAACCAGAGGCACAGTAATAGTAATTAGACCAGGAACATCAGAAGAACTACCCCATGGACTGGCTTGGCTGCCTTTTCTCCATCTGTGGAAACATCGTCCACACAACGGATGACCTAAAGAGTCAATGCTTTGTTCAATGGGGAACACATGATGGCATGGCTGTTCTCCTTTCCACTGTAACAGCTCCACATCTCAACACTTGGGAATTAGCACCATCCATTGGGTGAAAAGCTTTGTGGTCAGTCAAGTGTGGCTTCACGCTAGCATCCCCCTAAGAGCCACTGGCACCAGAATCCATATAGTAGGAAGGTTGTGGCAATGTTCCTGTTCTCCACGGAACGGGGTCCACGCGTGTTGATTGATGGGAGCCCATCCCATAAGGAAATTCAGAATGGGCATCCTGAAATACTCTCACAGCTCTGGTCCAAAAAGCTTGTGTGGTAGTACTGTTATCACCTGCACAGTTACTTCTTTCAGTATAATATCATTCACGATAGCATGCATTCTTTTCAACTTGAGTGCTCTGGCATTGAGAGTCAGACACTGTTCATCATGAGAGTACAATCTGTGAATACCTAAGTAATGCCATAATGTCTGAATACCGAGCTATGAATACAACAGAATTTATGCTTTATGTACGCTCACTGAGGATTTGGTGGGAAAAACCTAGATTAAATGGAGCGGGGAGTTTGTTCTCTTTATGTCCTGGGTGCCTTCTGAGAGTGGGAGGCTTGTGACGATGACTTGGTCTCCTCCTGGGACAGCCCTGATGTCCCGGTCCTCATGCATTTAGCCTGGTGCTGGCCGCAAGTCCCCGGAGAATGAGCAGGGGCAGCCTGTGTCTTTGTCAGTGATGGGGTGAGTGCTCAGGACCTGCTCACAGATGCAGGGATGGCCGCCCATGCCCGCACCTCCTTTGGATGTTCCGGTTCATCTTTTGCCACTGTCTTAGCAAAGGAGTAACAGAGCCTGCTCGTAAGCCCTGATTCACCCTACGTGGACGTGGCTCATTCCGCTACGGGTAGAATCTGTCCTTCTAGTGCAAGTAGGGAATTTCAAGGTGGGAAAATTAACCAGCAAGCCAACTTTCTGGAATGATTTTCACTTATAAAGATAAAACTGAAATAGCAGTGTCCACTACATCAGAAAAAGCATTGCCGAAGAACCACAGTTATGCACTCATGACTGTGAACGCATTACTGGACTGAGGAACAAATCAACCCCTATGGACTCGAGTATGCCGGATGATGCTCAGACCTCCAGCACCAACCAAAGGTTCCTTTGCTGTTTTAGAAACAGGGCTTGGCTCATAATTTGGAAGAGGCAGCCTGTCTAAAGAATGACATTTGCATTTGTCAAACATTTTATTAACAGTCAAGATAGAAAACTCCGTAAAGTGAAATAAGAGTTTGTTCACAACTACCCTTACCATCAGCTAGAGCAAGCTATCAGCTCCAGTGGGAGCGCCGAAGCCAAACTACGCACCACATTCTTGTAAAGCAGTGATGTCACTCTATGTGCCTGTGTGTGCACGCACTTGTGCAAGTAAAATACCTCATGCATGCCTCCTAAGAAATTCCACGGTGATGTTGACAGTTTCAGATAGATGATTTTCACTACCGCCTAAGAAACTGTTCTGCTGGACTAACAACATTCACACTCAAACTGACATACAAAAATATACAAATCCATACAAGTATATCCAGGCAGATACTGAACCCTACGTAAACATCGATACATGCACACATACATGCATGTGTGTGTGTTTGTGTGTGTGTGTGTATATGTTTATTCATTTATTTATTTGAGACAGGATCTGGCTTTGTCACTCAGGCTGAAACGCAGTGGTGCTATCATGGCTCACTGCAGCCTCAACCTCCTGGACTCAAGCAATGCTCCCTTCTTGGCCTCCCAAAGTACTGGGAACCACCAGGCCTGTCCTGTATTTATTTTCCACTGCTAGACACATTAAACATATGTTTTGCCAAGCACTAACTTCCCATGAGTCAGCTCATCAAATTTTCATTACACCCTGGTGAATGTGGGCATTCTATGACACTCATCTTACAGGTGAGGAAACTAAGGCTCAAAGAAGTTAGGTAGCTTGCTCAAGTTCACGCAGTAGACCAGTGGTGGAATTGAAATTTGAATCCTGATCAGCCTGAGTTCAAGGCCTGTACTCCAAACCACCATTTGCCCTGCTTACTAGAAACCCACACACTAAGAGACAGAAAGAAGAGAAAGTTCACTAGTGCACAGTCCAAAGGAGAGGCAGGAGTGAACACTGAGAGAGGAGACATTTACTGAAACAATTCAGAAAAATTACTCTTCCATCACAGCCAGGCTAATTTGAGGCATTACCTGTATTTTAGAATAATTTTGCAGCAGCATTTTAGCCGCCTCTGGCTTCAATTCCCCTTTGAAAAGAGCATTTTTTATCTGGGTAAAAAAGATACTGTGCAGTTCATTTCTCTGGAAAACAGCCAGCTGCCTGTGAGCTTTGGCAAAGTCTTCTTCTTGTTGCAAAGCGAGAGACTTCCGTAAGTGCTCCTGTTCCAGGCCATGGAGGGTCCGCAGAAGGTTGCTGCACTCTACAGCAGACTGGAGAGAGGAAAGGCAGTGCATGAGAAATGGACACGCTGAACATGCACCTACATGTGTATGCAATGTAATGTGTACAGGCGCATATGCACACACAATGTGTACATGAACACACAGGTGCATGCACGTATGCATTACAACATACACACACATATGCACAGTGTGTGCATGCATGTATGTGCATGTGCATGCATAAGTGTGCATAGGCACACATGCAATGTGTAATGCAATGTACACATATGCAACATGCACACATGCATACACACAGAACATGCACATACACAAGGCACAAGTCCACGTGTGCACACACAGCATATACACACACAGCAGAAACAATGTGGACACACAGACATCCACGCAGTCCCAAGGTGACAATGGTGAGGTTACTAAGCCCTGGAATATTCTGTTCCAACCTGTCCTCCCCTGTTATCTAAATGTTTTCTAGAATAATCTCAAAGCAGAATACTCACAGGGGTGGAAATTTGCAAATCAAACTGTTAGAAAATAGCCTGCAGGCTGGGCATGATGGCTCACGCCTGTAATTGCAGCACTTCAGGAGGCCAAGGCGGGTGGATCACCTGAGGCCAGGAGTTCGAGACCAGCCTTACCAACATGGTGAAACCCTATCTCTACTAAAAATACAAAAATTATCTGGGTGTGGTTGTGCCTGCCTGTAATCCCAGCTACTCAGAAGGCTGAGGCAGGAGAATCACTTGAACCTGGGAGGCAGAGGTTGCAGTGACCTGAGATCGTGCCACTGCACTCCAGCCTATGTGACACAGCAAGACTCCATCTAAAAAAAAAAAAAGAAAGAAAAAAGCAAAGAAAATAGCCTGCTAAAAAGGGAAATCAAGAACTACAGTTATGCACTCATAATGGAATCTCTTAACTATCAATGGATGATGCTGTTAAACTCACAAGATTATTTCCCCTATCTTTCATTCTCAACTTCACTGAAGAGAAAAATACCAGTAATCAGGCCCAAGTGGAGATCCTTTGGGTAAAGAGAAGCAAAAGAGGCGTTAAGAAATGGCTGCGTGGGTGCCTGCATATTCTGAGGCCCTGCATGCAGAAAGAAAGGAAGCTTACCTCTGCTGAGCTCCTGATGCATTTTCGTACAGCCTCCCCGCAGTTATCTCAGTAAGATTCATGCCCTCAGAGGTAGCTGTTCTTCACCCACATGGGTAGGTAGGATTCTAGAATAGCCCCTGATTCCCAGTCCCCAGTATACATGCCACATAAATTCCCTCTTCTTGAATAAAAGGGGAGCATGGGACTTCTGATTAAGTCACTCCTGTGATTAGTTTACATTATATGGCAAAGCTGAAGGCATCTTGATGATGTAATTAAGGTCACTCACTAATCAGTTGACTTCGAATTAATCAAAAGGAAGACTATCCTGGATGGGCCTGAGTTTATCAGGTGAGAATTCCTTAAAAGAAGCACTGGCCCCTTCCTAAACAGAGAGACCCTCTCCTGCTGGCTTTGAAGAACCAGTCATGCTGTAAACTGTCTATCCACAAGGGCAACTTCTAGGAGCTGAGGGTATCAGTCCTGTACCCACAAAGAAGTGAATTCTGCAAACAGCTTGAATGAGCTTGGACCAGGACCCCAAGCTCCAGAGGAGAACGCAGCCCAGCTGGGACTTTGATCGGTAGCCTGCAACATCCTGAGCACAGGTCACAGGTAAGCTGTGCCCAGACTCCCGACCAAGGACACTGAGACAATGTCACTAAATGTGTGTGGTTGGCTAGGCAGGATAGAAAGCTGATACACTCCACTTTACAGGAGAAGAAACGGAAGCTCAGAGAAGGTAAGAGCTTTCCCAAATTCTCACCCATGCTCAGCAGGGGAGGAGAGGAGTTGAAAGCAGGTGTCCGGGCCCCAAGCTCTGAAACCACACAGGCAGTGACAGTGGAGCCTGTTGGTGAAGCGAAGGCAGAGAAGGCTCACGTGTGCAGGAGGCATGGGTACAGACATCCCAAACGGACAACAGAGGCCTGGCCTTGGGGAGCAGGCAGGTGTAGCATCATGCCATGGCTGGGCTGAGCAGAAGCCCAGAAAAGGCAAAAGGGGCTCTGGTGCACAGGGCAAGGGCCAGACCTCCCTCAGGCTAAACAAGGTCAGAATGCTCTGTCACCGCCAGAATTCTCTGATTTCAGTAAATAGCATCACCAGCTCCCCCATTTCCCAAGTCACAGACCTGCTCACCTCCATTCCAATTACTCACAGAAGCTCATAAAGGTGATATGTTCATTCCTAACTTTCTCTGTCTCTCCAGCCCCTTTTACTTATTGTTTGATTTGTTCAGAATCTGGGCCAGAAAGAGAAGCATTATTTAGAGCCCTCCAAGGAAGTCCAAGGGGCAACACATGGCAGCCCCTGCCCTCTGGGTGCTCCCGGCAAAGCCTGGTGGATGACAGCAGTGGCCACAGGCTGGAAGTCAAAGGCTTCTATGTGCCTCCTCTTGGCAACTATCAGGATCCATGCCCATACTAACGGTTTGCCTTGCCCACCAAATAACAATTCAGTCTTTTAAAAAAGCTGATTTTATAAAAGGATTGGATTCAACATAATGAGTCACTCTATCACAGAGAAATGGTATTCACAGCTGACTTGATCTAAATCAAAGGATGCAACTCATCAACAACCAGGAGGGTGCCAGGACCCTGAGTCTGGGCACCGCAGGGGCATTCTGCTACCAACGACTAGCTGGTGCCCAGTTATGTCGGTTCATCCATCAAAGTGACCTTGTTTTTTTGACAGTATGGAATTTGACAAATCCAAAACCTCAATTTATTTTAATTAACAGAAATGAAATGTGGGGTAATTTCCATTTAGCTTCTCACAGACAAGACAAAAAGCACACACACACACATCCTAAAATAAAAATTTTTGGCCTTTTTTAGAATCTGTCTTTGCTGAAGAATAAAGTATGAGGCAATGATGTGTTTGTGCCATAGTGAAACACTCTCTATAATACATGTGGACAGGACTTCCATGCCCACTTCTAAAGGGAGTTTAGAGACTTGCAGAACTGAGTTAGACCCCTGACCTCATTCAGGCTCCTAAGGCATAGCTGAGAACAATAAGCCCTAAAGCAGGGGAGGTCACGTTTTCAAACAACCGGGACTGCCTGGCAGGAGAGGCGCTAGGGAGTACTGGGGACTGGGGCAAAGCGCAAAGAGCAAGCCCTGCCTGTGGGGGCAGCCACCATTCCGTCCACCAGAGTGCTCTGCAGGAATACAGACTCAACACAGCTCAATCTTCACATCCTTTAGCTGGAACTCTGGGCTTTCTTACATAGGAGTTTACATTTTAAATATTGTCAACAAATGTGTTGTTGTTTTTTTTTTGAGACAGAGTCTCACTCTTTCACCCAGGCTGGAGTGAAGTGGCATGATTTTGGCTCACTGAAACCTCCACCCCTCTGGGTTCAAGTGATTCTCCTGCCTCAGCCTCCCAAGTAGCTGCAATTACAGGTGTCTGCCACCATGTCCAGCTAATTTTTGTGTTTTTGTAGAGATGGGATTTCGCCATGTTGGACAGGCTGGTCTCAGACACCTGACCTCAAGTGATCCACCTGCTTCGGCCTCCCAAAGTGCTGGAATTACAGGCCTGAGCCACTGAGCCTGGCCACAAATGTGCATTATAAAGGGATGTGAAAGTAATAATTGCTCACCCCCAACCCCTTATTGAACTTCTCAATAAAACAGACTTCAGGGAGATAAGCCACATGTATACCATGCCTTCCAACACCTAGAAAAGCCACTGCCCCATGGAGGGAGTGGGGGGCATGCACCTTAAGGGAGGGTGCAAAGGTTCCAGTGTAAGAAGCTCACCCGCATGAGGCTGGCTGGAGCAGCTGCTATGCATAATGTTGACTCCACAGCATCACAAAGTGAAATCTCACTCAAAATTTCTGACTGTGCTGGCACACTCCCATACTCAATTTAGCAAGACAGGCAAATTATAAAAATGTTTTATGAAAACAAATCCATCAAAAAGGTGAAAATGTCAGAATTCTTGTGCTGGAGGAGTCTCTTCCTTTAAGACAAAGACTCACACAGGGGTTAGAAAGCCTCAGGCAGCCCAGGGCAAGTCATCCGCTGGACCTCCTCTTTCAGTGGCCGAAGAGCAGCAGGGAGGGCCTGGGTATAGAAGAGGAAACCCAGAGGAAGGACCCAGCTCTCAACTGGCTACAGGAAGCTGGGTAGCCAGTCACTTCCCCGTCAGGATTTGGTTTGCCCACCTTCAAGCAGAAAGAGTTCACATTCTCTGTTCTATGCCATGGGCATCTTTAAAAATGACACTCAGTTGGTGGGTGCAGTGGCTTATGCCTGTAATCCCAGAACTTTGGGAACCCAAGCGGGGCTGATCATAAGGTCAGGAGTTTGAGACCAGCCTGACCAACATGATGAAATCCCATCTCTACCAAAAATACAAAAATTAGCCGGGCATGGTGCTGCCCACCTGTCATTCCAGCCACTCCGGAGGCTGAGGCAGGAGAATCGCTTGAATCCAGGAGGCAGAGGTTGCAGTGAGCTGACATCGTGCCACCACACTCCAGCCTGGGTGACGACAGAGCGACACTCCATCTCAAAAAAAATAAAAATTACACTCAGTTATGAATCATAGTAAACACTCGTCCAGGGTTGATTCTGTGCCAAGCGATGGTTGAAGAAGTATATGAGAATTAACTTACTTATTCTCAAACAGCCCTCTATGACCTCAGGCGTCACGATTCTCCCTGTCTTAAGGATGGGGAAAGGAGGCCCAGGGTGACTGGACAGTGTGCCTGCTGGAGGGAAGGAGCGAGGAAATAAACACAAGCAACCTGCCTCTGTGCATTCTCTCCCCAGGGCTTCTCAATGGAGAAATGCTTTGAAAACTATAAGGCATTATATAGGCATTTAAATATCATCATGTGAACACATTTCAGCTCTACACCAATCACAGTCAGCTCTCTGTATCCGTGGGTTCCTCATCCACAGACATAACCACCTGCAGGTCAAAAATTTATGTGTGTATTGAACTGTATACAGACTTTTTTTCTTCTTATTATTCCCTAAACAACACAGTGTTATTGTTTATATAGCATTTATATCAACTATTTATATAAACTATAACTATGTAACATTTATATCATATTAGGTTTTATAAGTGATAGAGATGATTTAAAGTATACAGGAGCATATGTGTGGGTTATATGCAAATATGACACCATTTAATAAGAAAGACTTGAGAATTTGTGGATTTTGGTATCCGTGGGGGTGGGTTGGTGGGGAGGGTCCCTGGAAGCAATGCTTCATGGGTATGGAGGGAGGTGTGACTGGACTGTACTAAACTTGACTCAGGAAAACTGAGACTGCTCCTTTTGCTTTTGTTTTTTAAAACTAATTCTTGGTGGGATAAGACGTCCACAATATTTTTATGTATTTTATTTAAAGATGACTACAACACATGTTAGATAATTATAAAGTAGCCTGTGGTTTTGTGAGATGGAATCACTTGCATGGACTGGAAGGAAACCAGTTCTATTAACTTTTGCAGCTCAGATACTATTTCTGGAAAGATTGGTTCAAATAAGGCGGCTGCTGGTTTTTGAACATGGTGACCTAGGAAATCTAGAGTGATGGTGCCTGCCCACTGCACACTGGCGGGTGAGGTGGTGTGGGTGGGAGAGGGGTTGCAGAAAAGCCAGGACAGGGCAGGGTCAGGAAGCCCCGAGGAGAGGGACTGCATGACAGACGGAAGCAGGTCACGTCCCAGCATCCTGTCCTCATGCTCTCTGAATAAAAAAGCATTGACCCAGGCAGTCTTTTGGTAGCAAAGGCACTGGAAACATTCTAGATGCCCAGGATGGGTTCACATGGGGCACACAGCAGGGGATGTAACCTCTACTGCAGGAGCAGGCAGTGTGCACGGTGGCTAGGGGTGCGCTGCTGGACAGGAGGCTGACCATCCTTGGGCAGGTGAACCTTCCCCATCTCAGTTTCCTCACCTGTCAAAGTGAGAGCCTTTCAGTCCCTACCTCACGGAGTTGTGAACACTAAGGAGATGGTCAACGAGATGTGCTTCCAACAACACCAGGTACACTGTGCATGCTGAGGAAGAACGAGCTGTTATTGTCACACATCATACTTTTTAAGCATTTAATACAATCAGCAAATGTGTATGCTGTGGTATAAAGTGAAAATGAGAAATGTATACAATTATACAAACTGCATAATCCTTACTTTGTAAAAATAAACAGATAAAGCAAAAGGCTAAAATGTATGTTGGAACCTGAGGGCAGGTGTGAAGGCCACCTGAGCCATCTCTGTAGCTCCAGGATTGGGATACAGTAGGAACTCCATAATGGGCAGAATGAGTGATCCTCTGCCACTGAGTGGTGGGATGGGCTTCCCTTTTTATTTTTATTTTTTCAGGACTTTTTCTTTTTCAGCATTGGATCTGAAATCAGATAGCCTTTTTGTAAAGGGCCATATTTTAGACTTTGCCATCTGAGGTCTCTGTCACGTATTCTTACTTTTGTTTGATTTTTAAAATGCTTTAAAAATGCAAAAAACATTCCCAACTCGTGGGCCACACAAAAACAATCTGGGCAAGATTGGGCTCATGGGTCCTTGTTTGCTGACTGCTGCCTTAAACTACTGTCCAAGCCTCTCTTATTGAGCATGTATTATTTTTAAAGGTTAAAAAAACAAACAAACAAAAAAACAAAAAAAAACAAACATTGCCCAGGCGTGGTGGCTCATGCCTGTAATCCCAACACTTTGGGAGGCTGAGGCAGGCAGATCACCTAACGTTAGGAGTTCGAGACCACCATGGCCAACATGGTGGAACCCAGTCTCTACTAAAAATACAAAAATTAGCCCGGCTTGGTGGCAGTGGCTGTCATCCCAGCTACTCAGGAGGCTGAGGCACAAGGCTCTCTTGAGCCCAGGAAGCGGAGGTTACAGTGAGCCAAGATTGCACCACTGCACTCCAGCCTGGGTGACAGAGCGAGACTCTGTCTCAAACAACAACAACAACAACAACAAAAAATTGTAACAGATTTAGGAAAGAATCAAAAGAGAGATAATGGGATCGTTTAGGGGCTGAATCACTGAAGAGTGCGTTCAATACATTCTTCCTAAGGGCCTGGCTCACGGATGTGTAATGTTGACCAACACAGTCACAGAGAAGGCATCAGAGGGCAGGGTTGGTGAGGGAGGTTGCAGTCGGCTAAATGGTGACACCCCAACCCGAGCCCCCCGAAAAAGCTATGTCTAGATCCTAATCCCAGGACCTTATTTTGAATAAGCGTCTTTGCACATAAAATTAATTTACGATATTATGAGATCGTTCTGTATTATTTAGGTGGAACCTAAATTCAATGACAAAACCTTATAAGAGACAGGATATGAGAGGGTTACCAGGGAAAAGGCCACAGGAAGGCAGAGCAGAGATTCCAGTGATACAGCTTCAACCCAAGGGATGCCTGGAGCCACCACAAGCTGAGTCAAACATGGAAGGATCCTGCTGACAACAAGACTTTGGGCTTCTGGCCTCCAGAACTATTACATAACAGAACACATTTCTGTTGTTTTAAGCTACCAAATTGGTGGTAATTTATTATGGCAGCCACAGGAAACTAGGACAAGAGAGCCGAACAGTACACAAGCCACACCCTAAAATGGCATGGTCTGAAGGCAAGGGAGGCCCCAGGAGCAAGGGGGCAGGTGCAGGCAGGACAGTGAGGACCTCCCCGCTTTTGTTTACTGCTCAGCCCACGTCTGACCACAGATGACCATCTGTGAGTCACGAGCTGTCAACTAGAGAGCTGCTTACTTACTCCCAGGGGCATCTGTGGATGGCTGCAGTCTGTGGAAGGGAAGCTGAGTTCAGAAGCTTGTTCTTAGGTAGTCGGAAGCCCTCCCTAGGGTAGTAAATAGTTCAGAACAGGATAGGCAGGCTCAGGTCACATGAACTGAATAAGCCGTCTCTCACAGAGGAAGACAGAAATCAGGTCTGATTTGGTACATTCAGGAAAAACTCTAGTTTTTTTCAAGACAGCAACTGACACAATTTCTGGAAAAAAAAGAGCTGATTTCTGAGCCATCTAGGCCAGCCTTGGGAAGGCCAACTGAGCGATGAGACCTCCAACTGAGCACTGTGTGCTGAGAACTTTCTGCAGCCCACGTGCACTGGGCAGCTGCTCTTCCTACATTGCTTCTCCCATCCACCCTGAGTGGTGGCTGCTGTTAGACTTGCAGAGGCTAATTAAGGCCTTCAGGAGCACAGCTGGAATGTACTAGACTTTGAGTCCAGGTTTTTCTGACTCCAGAGCTTGTGCTGGAGAGAACTGTAACCTAACAGGCTATAGTCCAGAGGGGGACACATGCACTCTGACATCACAACTTTCTGTGGACCATGCCCTCTACGGATGTGTTCTGCTATGAACGAAGGCTTTCTTTCCCCATGAATTCCACAGCACTGTGAACATATCTCTATTATAACATGACTCAATAATGTCTCATTTTTTATGTGTATAGATTTTTTGTAAGACTATGAACTTCTTGAATGGAAGAACCCTGTCTCATTGTCCCCTATACCTTAATTGCTAGCTCAGTACCTGAGACAATAAGTAATCAACACATTTTTGCTAAATGAATTCTGGATAGATAAATGGGTGATAATGGGCAGATAGGTGGATGGGTAGATGGGTGGGTGCATAGGTGAATGGGTAAATGGATGAGTGGATGGGTAGATGGCTGGATGGAGGATGAGTGGATGGTAGATGGATGGTGGGATGGGCGATGGGTGGCATGGATGGGAGGGTGAATGGATAAATGAGTAGGTGGATGAATGGATGAACAGATGAATGTGTAGATAGGTAGATGGGTCGATGAGTGGGTGGATGGATAGATAGGTGCACAGATGAATGGATGAGTGGGTGGACGGATGAATGTGTAGATGGATGGATGAATCTGTAGATGGGTGGATGGATAGATAGGTACACAGATGAACGGATGAGTGGGTGGACGGATGAATGTGTAGATGGGTGGATGGATAGATGATGATGGATGGATGGTGGGGATGGTTGGACGAATGAATGGAAGGACGGATAGATGAATGGGTGGATAGCTGGATGGGTGATTCACAGATGGATGGAGGAGGCAAACAGATGAGTGGGTAGATGGATAAATGACAAATCACTGAGAGAAAGGGAAGAGGCGAGTGAACACCTTCCCTTCAGACCTGCCTTACCCTCTCACTAGCACGTTTCAGCAACTCTTCTGCTTCCTCCATTGCCATCATTTCTCTCTGGTACTGGTTTTCCATCTTCTTTCTGGTTTCCAGGTCACATTCAGCGGTCAATGCCACCATCTTCCGATCATACTCCTCTTGTATTTCATTTTCTAGCAACAGAAACTGCTTTTTGAAGACAGCACTCATTTTTCTCTCTACCTGGGGTGAGAGGTGGCCGCTGCTGGTGAGATTTTTCAGTAGAAGGGCAATGATGTCCTTGCTGATTTGTGTTCGACAAGCCTCCAGATCTACATCTGCTCGATTCAGGGTTGCAATCTCCAACCTAGGAAACACAAAAGTCAAAAGAATTCTATTACGTGAAATTGCAACAGAAATCAAAGATATTTCAGGCTCTGAGGTTTTCAATTATGTGTAGGCAAGGCCTTTCTTCCTCTTCCTTTTCTTCCTTTCCCCGCTCCCTTCTGCTTCACCCAGATATTGAAGACCATTCACTAAATTAGCTGACTCTTACTTAGTAAATTTGTAAGGTACCACATGACGTACAAAAAGGAACAGAATCAATATAACATGTCTTTGTCAATAAGTAACAAGTCAACACAACAAGGAAACCAAGGGAAAAATGGATAGCTAATATATTTGGAGGATTTAAAAATAAAGTTTACTTTTCTTTCCATTAAAAACTAATTTATGGACATGACTCCCAAAAGTAATGTCATATCCTGGATGGATTCTTGGAGCAGGAAAAAGGACATTAGATTAAAAACTACAAACATCTAAATAAAGCATGGACTTTGATAACAACTGATACATGACCACACTGTATCAATATTGGTTTGTTAATTTTAACAAATGTAATATACTAATAGAAGATGTTAATAATAGGGGAACCTGGGTGCAGGATATATAGGAATTATCTGTATTATTTTCTCAATTTTTCTGTAAATCTAAAACTGCTCTAAAAATAAAGTCTACTTGAAGATATGTCTGAGGTAGTTCACAGAGTCACAGTGTTTTGAAAACTGACTGGTGGTAGTGGCAGAACTGTATCTACTTCCATTAACACATCAGACTGTACTCTTAAAATGTGTGAATTTTAGGATATGTTAATCATACGTCTATAAAGCTAAAAAAATAAAGCTACGTAGGGAAAAATTAATTTACGTTCATTATAAAAATACATCTGGAAAACAAAGATGAATAGAAAAAGAATTCATTCATTGTGAATCCATCATTCGATCAGAACTAATGAAGGCATTTTGTTATTTTATTTTATTTTACTTTAGGTTCTGGGATACATGTGCAGAATGTGCAGGTTTGTTACAAAGGTTTACATGTGCCATGATGGTTTGCTGCACCTATCAACCCATCATCTAGGTTTTAAGCTCCGCATGCATTAGCTATTTGTCCTAATGCTCTCTCTCCCCTTTCCACCCACTCCCCGACAGGCCCAGGTGTATGACGTTCCCCTCCCTGTGTCCCTGTGTTCTCATTGTTCAACTCCCACTTATGACTGGGTGCATGCAGTGTCTGGTTTTCTGTTCTTGGGTCAGTTTGCTGAGAATGATGGTTTCCAGCTTCATCCATGTCCCTGCAAAGGACGTGAACTCATCGTTTTTTTATGGCTGCATAGTGAACCAGCAACCAACAGAATGGAAAACATTTTTGCAATCTACCCACCTGACAAAGGGCGAATATCCAGAATCTACAAAGAACTAAAGCAGATTTACAAGAAAAAAACAAACAATCCCATCAAAATGGGAGAAGGATATGAACAGGCACCTTTCAAAAGAAGACATTTATGCAGCCAACAAACATATGAAAAAAAGCTCATCATCACTGGTCGTTAGAGAAATGCAAATCAAAACCACATTGAGATAACACCTCACACCAGTTAGAATGGCGACCACTGAAAAATCTGGAGACAACAGATGCTGGAGAGGATGTGGAGAAACAGGAACTTTTCTACACTGTTGGTGGGAGTGTCAATTAGTTAACCACTGTAGAAGACAGTGTGGTGATTCCTCGGATCTAGAAATAGAAATACCATTTGACCCAGAAATCCCATTTCTGGGTATATACTCAAAGGATTATAAATCATTCTATTATAAAGACACATGCACACGTATGTTCATTGCAGCACTGTTTACAATAGCAAAGACTTGGAACCAACCCAAATGCCCATCAATGACAGAATGGATAAAGAAAATGTGGCACATATACACCATGGAATACTATGCATCCAGTTTCTTAAAAGCAGAGGGATGAAATTCTGATGTGAAGGAGGTCATCCATATAGTGGAAGGAAAACAGCATTCTTACCATCAAGCATGAAAAGTTGAGACCAAGATAATCCTATAAAAATAGACCTTGTTAAAATAATTCTTATCCTTCTTTAGCCTCACCACATAATTTAGTTGCTTTTTCACAACTTGCTATTCTTTGTCCAACTCAGCATGTTACTATTCACCTCTGATCACGTCTTCGGGTCTTCATTTCCTTACGTGGGCTCCAGTGTCAAGTCGAACTTATATTAAATTTGCATGTTGTTTTCCTGCTAATCTATCTCAAGTCAATTTCTTAGGCCCAGCTGGGACCCCTAAGAGAGCAGAGGTAGAGTTTGACTCCCTACACTGCCATTATTATATTAAAAATATTTAAAACAGCCAGGGTGCAGTGCTCATACCTATAATCCCAGCACTTTGGGAGGCCAAGATGGGTTGATCACTTGAGGCTAGGAGTTCAAGACCCGCCTGGTCAATGTGGTGAAACCCCATCTCCACTAAAAATGCAAAAGTTAGCCAGGTGTGGTAGCAGGCGCCTATAATCCCAGCTACTCGGGTGGCTGAGGCACGAGAATCACTTGAACCTGAGAGGCAGAAGTTGCAGTGAGCCAAGATTGTGACACTGTACTTCAGCCTGGGCAACAGGACGAGACTGTCTCAAAATACATAGGAATACAACCAACAAAGGACATGAAGGACCTCTTTAAGGAGAAGTACAAACCACTGCTCAAGGAAATAAGAGAAGACAGAAACAGATGGAAAAACATTCCATGCTCATGGTTAGGATGAATCAATATTGTGAAAATGGCTATACTGCCCAAACTATTTTATAGATTCAATGCTATTCCCATCAAGCTACCATTAACCTTCTTCACAGAACTGAAAAAACCACCTTAAACTTCATATGGAACCAAAAAAGAGCCCGCATAGCCAACACAATCCTAAGCAAAAAGAACAAAGCTGGAGGTATCACGCTGACTTCAAACTATCCTACAAGGCTACAGTAATCAAAATGGCATGGTACTAGTATCAAAACAGCATGGTACTGGTACCAAAACAGAGATATAGACCAATGGATCAGAACAGAGGCCTTGGAAGTAATGCCACACATCTACAACCATCTGATCTTTGACAAACTGGACAAAAACAAGCAATGGGGAAAGGATTCCCTGTTTAATGAATGGTGTTGGGAAAACTGGCTAGCCATGTGCAGAAAGCAGAAGCTGGACCCCTTCCTGACACCTTATACAAAAATTAACCCCAGATGGATTAAAGATTTAAACATAAGACCTAACACCATAAAAATCCTAGAAGAAAACCTAGGCAATACCATTCAGGACATAGGCATGGGCAAGGATTTCATGACTAAAATACCAAAAGCAATGACAACAAAAGCCAAAATAGACAAGTGGGATCTAATTAAACGTAAGAGCTTCTGCATAGCAAAAGAAACAATCATTAGAGTGAACTGGCAAACAACAGAATGTGAAAAAATTTTTGCAATCTACCCATCTGACAAAAGGCTAATATTCAGAATCTACAAAGAACTTAAACAAATTTACAAGAAAAAAACAATTCCATCAAAAAGTGGGTGAAGGATATGAACAGACACTTTTCAAAAGAAGACATTTATGTGGCCAACAAACATGAAAAAATGCTCATCATCACTGGTCATTAGAGAAATGCAAATCAAAACCACACTGAGATACCATCTCATGCCAGTTAGAATGGTGACCATTAAATATCTAGAGACAACAGATGCTGGAGAGGATATGGAGACATAGGAACACTTTCACACTGTTGGTGGGAGTGTAAATTAGTTCAACCATTGTGGAAGACAGTGTGGTGACTCCTTAAGGATCTAGAAATAGAAATGCCATTTGACCCAGCAATCCCATTTCTGGGTATATACCCAAAAGATTATAAATCATTCTATTATAAAGACACATGCACATGAATGTTCAGTGCGGCACTATTTACAATAGCAAAGACTTGGAACCAACCCAAATGCCCATCAAAGATAGGCTGGATAAGGAATATTTGGCACATATACACCATGAAATACTATGCAGCCATAAAAAGGGATGAGTCCATGTCCTTTGCAGGGACATGGATGAACCTGGAAACCATCATTCTCAGCAAACTGACACAGAACAGAAAACCAAACACTACATGTTCTCACTCATAAGTGGGTGTTGAACAATGAGAACACATGGACACAGGGAGGGAAACATCACACACAGCGGGCTGTTGGGGGTGGGGTCCTGGGGAGGGATAGCAAGGGGTGGGGAGATTGGGGAGGGATAACATTAGGAGAAATACCTAATGTAGGTGACAGGGGGATGGAGGCCACAAACCAGCATGGCACGTGTATACCTATGTAACAATCCTGCACGATCTGCACATGTACCCCAGAACTTAAAATGTAATTAAAAAAATTAAAACAATCCCAATAATTAGTAATGTCTAGTTACCTGTCATTGTTCAGACTACTTAACGTGTCTCAAAATGTCTTTTTACAATTGAACAATTAATTCAAGAACCAAACAAAATCCCATAATGCCAGTTAAGTTCCCTTTATTCTAGAACATTCTGGCCTTCCATCTTTCCTTCTACAGCATTGATGTGTTGGGGAAGTCAGGCCACCATCCTGCAGAACGTCCCACATTCTGGATTTGGCTAATTGCTTCCATGAGTGTCACCATACCTCTCTCTATCCCCTGTATTTCCTGTAAACTAACAGATCTAAAATCTTCAGTTTGTTTTTTTTTAGTGACTTTTAAAAATTGAAACAAAATATACATATACAGTTTACCATCTTTTCTTTAAGTGTGCGTTTCAGTAGTAATGAATATCTTGTATTTATAATCTTGTTTTCCTTCACCTACACCTGCCCCTTCCCATTCCTGGGGCCCAGTAACCACCATTCTATTCTGTATCTTCACCAGGTCCACTTTTTTAGCTCTCACATATGAGTGAGAACATGTGATATTTGTCTTTCTGTGCCTGGCTTATTTCACCTAACATAATGACCTCTAGGTCCATCCATGTTGCTTCAAATGACAGGAATTTGTTCTTTGTTATGGTTGAAAACATTCCATTGTGTATTTATTCCATATTTTCTTTATTCATCTGTTGATGGGCACTTAGGTTGATATCATATTTTAGCTGTTGTAAATAGTGCTGTGATACCCATGAGAATGCAGATATATCTTTGATATATTATTTCCTTTCTTTTGGATATACACCCAGTAGTGGAATGGCTGGATCATATGTTGCTGTATTTTTAGTTCTTGAGGACCCCCCCATAGTGGTACTATATTAGTACCGTGTGCTTCCTTTACGTCCATACTGTAGGGTAAGGCTAGGACGAATCCACAGACTCAAGTGGTGCCAACATGATCCCTGCATTATAATATTTCCCATCAACCATTCATCTAATGACTGTAACATCCATTTCCTTTTTTTTAAGTTCAGAGGTACATGTGCAGGTTTTTTATACAGGTAAACTTGTGTCATAGGGGTTTGTTGTACAGATTATTTTGTCATGCAGGTATGCAGCCTAGTATCCATTCGTTATTTTTCCTGATCCTCTCCTTCCTCCCACCCTCCACCCTGTGATAGGCCCCAGTGTCTGTCGTTCCCCTCCATGTGTCCATGTGTTCTCATCATTTAGTTCCCACTTATAAGTGAGAATATGTAGTATTTGGTTTTCTGTTACTGAGTTAGTTTGCTAAGAAAATGGTGTTCAGTTCCATCCAAGTTCCTGTGAAGGACATGATCTCATTCTTTTTTATGGCTGCATAGTATTCCATGGTGTACATGTACCACATTTTCCTTATCCAGTCTACCATTGATGGGCATTTAGGTGGATTCCATGTCTTTGCTATTGTGAATAGTGCCGCAATAAACATACATGTGCATGTGTCTTTATGACAGAATGATTTATATTCCTCTGGGTGCATACTCAGTAATGGGATTGCTGGGTTGAATGGTAGTTCTGTTTTTAGGTCTTTGAGAAACTGCCACACCGCTTTCCACAACAGTTAAACTAGTTTACAGTCCCATCAACAGTGTATAAGCATTCTTTTTTCTCCGTGACCTCACCAAAGTCTGTTATTTTTTTTTAATTGTTTATTTTTTGAGACAGAGTCTCACTCTGTTGCCCAGGCTGGAGTGCAATGGTGCCATCTTGGATCACTGCAACCTCCACCTCCCAGGTTCAAGTGATGCTCCTACCTCAGCCTCCCAAGTAGCTGGGATTACAGGTATGCGCCACCATTGTGGCTTATTTTGTATTTTTAGTACAGACACAATTTCATCATGTTGGTTAGGCTGGTCTCGAACTCCTGACCTCAAGTGATTCACCCACCTTGGCCTCCCAAAGTGCTGGGATTACAGGCGTGAGCCACTGCCCCCGGCCTATTTTTTGACTTTTAAGTACTAGCCATTCTGACTGGTGTGAAGTGGTATCTCACTGTGGTTTTGATTTGCATTTCTCCAATGATCAGTGATATCAAGCTTTATTTCATGTTTGTTAGCTGTATGTATGTCTTCTTATGAAAAGTGTCTCTTCATGTCCCTTGTCTGCTTCTTAATGGGATTGTCTTTTTCCTGTAAATTTCTAATTGTTACCTAGATCCATGATTTCATTAGGGGTTTAAAAAGGCAATTGTCTAATTCTATCTTCTTCTGCATTTTTAAGCTGAAATTCTTCAAAAAGAACTTTCATCAACAACTCTGTTACTCTGACATAAAGTTCACAGAGATGTATAATTATTTCTCTTGTATTTTATCAATTTTCTAATTAAAGAGTTGGTGTCATAGCAATCTTCAATGGTGACTAATGAGTTTGGATTTGTTTATCGGCTTTTTTTGTTATGTTTTAGCATGAGGGGAAAGGTGTATAAAACTTTTCTCAGCTTCTTGAGGATCTGAGCATTAGTTAACTCATACCCAGAAACTTACTAAGAGGAAGAACATTATATAGGTTACCAGGCAACATGGCTTATGGTAAAAATAGTGCCAGATTGATAAATCACATATGGATGAGAAGACTGGTAAATACACTAAATACCTAACAGGGATGCCATATTTTGTACTTTCCTGAGGGAGGTGACTCTTGGAACTCAGCATAGCTCTTGCGGGAACCTTGGAAGCAGTATCTGTGAGTTGTTACAAGAGATATTGCCACCTGTGGGGAAGGAATATTTTAAGCCAGAAACACTCCTGCACCTGCTTGATGTGGACCACATCTCCTCGCACCTACCTGTGTCACCTGTGAGGAAAATGCCCCCCTCCAAATAGTTGTGTAGGCTGTTGTGTGACCTGTGGTGAGGACACCCACAAGGGAATAATGCTGTCCTCACAGCAAGCCATGTTGCAGCCCCTCACACCTTCATGGGGCCATGTGCGCCCTGTGAGTCCAGATGTTTAGCCGAATGCAGGAGGAGCCCCTGCCTCTGCATAGTACCACTATGAAATTGAAGATTTTTATATATTTGGTGGGTTTTCATCAACTGCAGTCATTATTCTTTTTGATGCTCAAATTTTACCACCTTAGCTGAAAATAGCTTCCATCCCCTTAAGACACAACTTAGCCTAGTTTGAAACAACAGTTCATTCATTTGCTTCTTTCGTTTTCTCCGAAAGTGCTTATTGAACATGGGTCTATGCAACCAGTGCTTCGCAGGTTACAAAGCAAGAAAGTCACACAGGAGCTGCCTCAAGGCAGTGTGTGTGGCTAAATGTCAAATGAACTAAACAAACAATGCTATACAAGTTCGGAAAACAAAATCCCTTCTCGACTCTGAGACAGAATGCATTTCATACCCTAAATGAAGCCTTAAGAGGCAGGGAGGACGGTGCCCTCCCCAAAGACATTCACAGCCTAATTCCCAGATCTGCAAACACGTAGGTTTCATGGCAAAGGAGAATTAAGGCTACTCATCAGCTGACCTTAATATTAAGATCAAGAACAAGGGCTTTGGAAATTGGAAAAGAGTGCCTGGCATGGTGGCTCACGCCTGTAATCCCAGCACTTTGGGAGGTCGAGGCAGGTAAATCATGAGGTCAGGAGTTCGAGACCAGCCTGGCCAAGATGGTGAAACCTCCTCTCCCCTAAAAAAATAAAAATAAAAAATAAATTAGCCAGACGCAGTGGCAGGCACCTGTAATTCCAGCTACTTGGGAGGCTGGGGCAGGAGGATCCCTTGAACCCGGGAGGTGGAGGCTGCAGTGAGCCGAGATCGCACCACCACGCTCCAGCCTGGGCGACAGAGTGATACTCTGTCTCAACAACAAAAAAATTGGAAAAGGGAGGCAGAAGAGGGGTCAGAGTCAGAGAATGCCATGTGATGAAGGAAGCAGACACAGGAGTGATGATGTCAGCTTTGGGAACAGAAGAAGGGGTCCCAAGTCAGTGAACGGAAGAAGCCAGAAAAGGCCAGGAAGTGAAGCTTCCCTAGAGCTGACATCTTTTTTTTTAATAGACAAGTAACAGATGTACACATTTTCTGGGCCCATGTGATAATTTAATACATTCATATAATGTGCAAACATTTAATCAGGTTAATTGGGATAGCCATCACCTTAAATATTTGTCTTTTCTTGATGCTAGAAACATTAGAATTCTTCCTTTCTAGCTATTCTGAAATGTGCAATAGATTATCATAAACAATAGCACCCCACCATCTATCTAGAGCTCACATCACGATTTTTACCTGGTCAGACCTGTATCGGACTTTGACCTCCAGAACTCTAAGATAATACATTCATATTGGGGTAAGCCACAGTTTGTGGTAATTTGTTACAGATGAATAGCAATCTAACACATCTTACTTGACCACCTTATCCATCATTCATTCATTAAGTTATATGAGCAAATGTTGTAGCTGCTTGTGTGGGGAAAAGGGCAGGTGCTGTACCAGGGGCTTTACCGATGGTTTGCTGTGAAAGCACTTGCTAGCTAAGGGACCTGGGTAGGGAACTTCGTTTCCACATCAGCAAAATGAGGACCACCCTCATAGGCTGTTGTTCAGGTTTAAAGAAGAGTCTGGGCATGGTGGTTCATGCCTAGAATCCCAGCACTTTGGGAGGTCGAGGCAGGCGGATCATAAGGTCAGGAGTTCAAGACCAGCCTGGCCAACATAGTGAAACCACCGTCTCTACTACAAATACAAAAAATTAGCCCAGTGTAGTGGCAGGCACCTGTAATCCCAGCTACCTGGGAGGCTGAGGCAGGAGAATCACTTGAACCTGGGAGGCAGAGGTTGCAGTGAACCGAGATGAGGCCACTGCACTCCAGCCTGGGCGACAGTGACAGACTCCGTCTCAAAAAAAAAAAAAAGAAAAGAACAGAAAGACAAGAATCAGGAAGAGAAGAAACAGCAGGCACACAGCACAGCCTGGCATTTTGTTGGTCCTAAATAACAGTAGTTTCCTCATTCTTGGTTCTTCCATCTTGCAGAAGCCTGGTTGCAGGGTAGAGTCGGTGCCCACAGCTCATGTTCCCAGTTGCCTGGGAAGACAGTCCCAGAGGCACTCTTCATTTTAACAGTTTTAATGTTAATCCCTATGGATAATCTGTCAGAAGAGGTGATGATAAAACCTGTCAGGGTGTTCCAAACCCACAGGAGAAAAGAAAATGTCCCCCCTAAATCGATTAAAACACCATGCCACTAATGAAGCCAACTCTCATCCATTAATTTCCCAAAGGGCTGCAGGAGAGGAAAACATATTAAGATTCATCATTTCCATACAGGATTGGGTCCACTGTGTGAAGAGTTAAATTTCCATTGCCCCCTCTGGCATTTTGGCATATTAAATTATTCAGACAACAATGAAATACAGATATTTTTCCATTCCCCTAAAAGTCCCTAACAATCCCATGAGGCGGACAGAGACATTTTGGGTCACACATGCTGGGCTCTGACCCTCAGGCGTCCTCACTGCTTCAGCAGCTCAGCAAAGTTAGCAGGTTCGCCCACGGCTTCCCCAGGGAACATTCATTTCTTGAGGTCACAAAGATGTCATCTTGCCACTGCGCTTCCAAGATGAACATATTTTCTCTGGCCAGTTTTGCTACATATATAAGCGATATTCCTCTCGGAAGTGACTGACTTTACACAAGAGTTTAGAACCACATCCAGCACAGGAAGCACTTACTAAATGTAAGCTATTAAACCTTGGGAACGGTCTGCTGATGATAACACCTTTCCAAGGGAAACAGTACCGCTTAAATTAGCCAAGAACTGATTAATACTTTGATTAGCTACTGATGATAAAAAAGAGAGAGGCTGACATTAATTCTTTCTTTCTTCTTACTTTTTTCACATAAAAATTAATCAAGTTCTCACCAAATGGCAAGCAAGGTGTCAGGAAAAAATTAGGATAGGATTTGATACACATGCAGTCTGCAGTGAATGTTCTCCAGAAAGTGAAAGAAGACTCATTAATCAACATGGTGGATAATTAATTCAGAAGGAAAATGAAATCACCATGGCCATTTTAAAAATATAAATCTGGCATCTTCAAGGTAGCAGGTGTATGCACAACAGACCCCCCTAAACCAATTCATTATGAGCAAAACTGAAATTTTTCTCAGCAGAAGCTAATTCCCATGGACAGATAATACTGCAAGATTCCTCTCTGGGACCATCAATCATGTTTATAAACTGTCTATTTGCGGGCATGGACAATGGGAATTTGGGGAGAAAAATACCTCCTGAGTATATGTGCTGTCCAAATTGTAATGAGAGGTTAAATGAGAGTAAAAGTAGTCAAGTATGTGAGCTAAACACCAATAAGACTTACGATAAACCATTAAATTTCTAGTTTGGTAAAACCCAGACTGTAAGGTACAAGAGGTCTGCAGTTTGCATCGTTCCTCGCTCATATTTTTCCTCTTAAAGATTTCTATGTCCCGGGCACGGTGGCTCACACTGTAATCCCAGCACTTTGGGAGGCCGAGGCAAGCAGACCACCTGAGGTCGGAAGTTCAAGACCAGCCTGACCAACATGGTGAAACCCCATCTCTACTAAAAGTACAAAATTAGCTGGCATGGTGGTGCATGCCTGTAATCCCAGCTACTTGGGAGGCTGAGGCAGGAGAATCACTTGAACCCAGAAGGCAGAGGTTATGGTGAGCGGAGAAGGCATGATTGCACTCCAGCCTGGTCAACAAGAGCAAAACTCTGTCTCAAAAAAAGAAAGATTTCTATGTTTAGAAGTGAGATTGGGCCTCCCCTCTCCAGGCCTTGAGCTACTCCTTAAAGTGGGTACAGATGCAGACAGATGCCACTGACTCTTCCCTCCTAGCGTTTCCACATCATTGCCCACTCCCTACTCCACCTACTGGCCAGACCTGACAGAATGGTCAGCCCTGGAAGAGGCAAAAAGGAGAAGCGGGACTTCCTCTCTCTGCCTCAACTCCTTCCTGTGCTTCCCTAACTCCATTTTACACATATCCTAATCAAGTTTCCCTGGAAGGCGGTATTTCATCACGTTTGGAAGCATGGGCTTGGAAGTCACAGTAATTTAGCTTCCAATTTCAGCTTTGCCCTGCAGGAACTACATGAGCTCAGGTGGGTTATTCATGTCTCTGAGCCCAGTTTCCCTGTTGGCTAAGTGAGAATATTATCACTCACATCAAATGAGAGTCACTGAGAGGATTAGTCATAGTGCCTCTTAGGATCAGGCTTTGTTTAATCACTTCATATATATATATATATATATATATATATATATATATATATATTAAGCCATTTAATCCTCACAAGAAAATCTTATAAGGGAGGTGATTAACGTCTCTCTTACAGGTGAAGAAACTGAGGCACCTTGTTTAAAGTCACATAACTATTAAATGACAGAACTGGGATTTGAACCCATAACATGTGTCTCCAGAGTCCTTGCTGTACCATCTATCCTAATGCCTCAAAACGGCATGCATGAAGCACATGGTCCAGTGCTTGACACAGAACAGATGGTGGAAAATGTGACTTCTCATGGTTGTTGCTGTTGTTACATCTGTCATGTCTTTCTTGATATCATTCTTTACGGCAAAGAAAAGAAGATGCAGGGGAACCATGATAAACACATGGATGGCTGGGTGGATGGCTGCATAGATGAATGGATAGATGGAAGGATGGATAAATGGAGGGTGGGAGGGATGGATGAATGGATGGATAGATGGATGATAGATGAAAAAATGGAGGAATGCATGGGTAGGTGACTAGATGGGTGGATAGATGGCTGGTTGGATGGATGGAAGATTGGATGGTAGATGAAGGATGGATGATAGATGGGTAGGTAGATGAATATATAGATGGATGGCTGATAGGTGGACAGGTGGGTGAACGGGCAAATTGATAGATGGGCAGATGGGTGGATGAGTAGATAGAAGAATGGATGGATGAATAGATGAATGAAAGAATGGGTGGGTGAAAAAGACGGGTGGATGGATGGGTGGAAGGAGAGATGAGTGAATGAGTGGGTGAATGAGTAGGTGGGTGAATGGGTGGGTCAATGAGATGATGGATGGGTGAGTGACTAAGTGGATGGCACATGGGTAGGTAGAAGAACAAGTGATGGGTGAGTGGGTAGATGGTTGGATGGATAGATGAGTGGATGAATGAATGACAGACAGGTAGGTAGAGAGATAACATTTGAAACTCTTATTTGAAAAGGCAAATTGTGCTCTACCTGAAGGTTAGGAGATGCACAAAGGAAAGAACTGCAGGATGGAAAATGTAAAGGTGGCTTCAGAAATGGAATAAACCTTGGATGTCAGCTAAGTCATTTTTCCAACCAATATCTGGGTTTTCTCAACATCTTCTCTGCCAGGTAGTCCCTAGTCTCTGCTATGTGCTCCCCTACAATGGGGAGCTAGCTGCCACTCCAGGCTAACTCCCCTTATAGGAGAGCTTGGAGGGGCTGACATTTATCTCCCTACAATTTCCATCGATGTCCCATTTTACTGTCTTATCAACCTTGCAGATATCTGATGATCATGATCACATGAACATAAAATATCACCAATCCAGGCTAAACGGCCTTAGGCATCTGACACGGAGCCTTGCAGGTCACGGTGGGGATTTGGGCTTTACCAGGGAATAGGAGGACGCTGGCGAAAGCTTTTCAGTACAGGTAACCCAACCAGGTTCACTGAAAAGGCACCTCTGGCTGGTGTGTGAATGGACTGGAGGGTCAGGGATGGCGTGAAGCTGGTGTCAGAGGACAAAAAGGAAATGGCAATGGCTGGGACTCAGGTGCTGGTGACAAGATGGGAAGAAGTGGAGAGCTCCAGGATGGAGAGGGGAGAAGTCCCATGCAGGGACCAGCATGGAGGTGAAGAGAGGCTGCGTCAGGATGGCACCACAGTTCAGCTGGCGATTTGTAGTGAACACCATGTTTACCACATTTGACACTGTATAAATGGATTTCTGGCTAAGGAGAGACTCACCCTCTGGGGAATATCAGCTGCCCAGCACTGAAATGGAGAACTGCATTTGTATTCTGTGGCTGCTGTGACAAAGTACCACAAAGCAGGTGGCTTCAGCCACTAGAAATGTGTCACCTCACAGCTAGGAGGCCAGAAGGCTGAGACAAAGGTGTCAGCTCATGCAGACAATAGGCAGGCATGCCGGGAAGCGAAGGTCTTCAGGAGCGTCCTCCAGCTGGCAAGGGCTTAGAGCTGCGGCGGATGAAAACCCTGAGGTAGGGGAGATGGCACGGAAGGTCTGCAGCCTTAGATGAGGATTCTTGCGAACTCAGAACCAAGTAGAGGATGCATCCCTGGGGTACTCTGCTCTCCTGCAGAAGTTCTGAAACTATTAAGCATCAGAATGACCAGAACAATCTGAAGATGTAAAATGCAGCCCTCCACCTGCTCTCAGGTTCTGCTTCACAAGGTGTGGCTTAGGGAGGTGTACTTGTTTCCCAGGGTACTTTCCTACGTAGCCAAGTACCATCAGCTGGATGCTTAGAACAACAAACATGTATAGCCTCACAGTTCTGGAGGCCAGCAGTACAAAGTTGAGGTGTTGGCAGGGATGGTTCCTTCTGCAGGGAAGGATCTGTTCCATGCCAGCTTGGGGTTGCCAGCAACCCTTGATGTTCCTTGGCTTGTAGCTGCGTCATTTCCCATATCAAACCCTGTCCTTCCATCAAACAGAATCTCCCTGCGAAGGTGTCGCAGCCACAGGACATCCTTGGAGGGAGCTGGGGAGCTGTGGGGCCACATCACATCTGGAAACACATGGCGTTGTCTTCAGGACTGAGGGAGGCTGCACCTCCTCCTAATCTTTGCTATCAAGCACCTTAGAGCCTCAAACCTTCTCTGCACTGACTTCCACCAAGCACACCATTGCATAGCAGCACCCACTGTGCCAGGCACTATTGGAGGCACCGGGGATGAATCAGTGAGCAAGACAGGAGGTCCCTGCACTCACAGAACTTACTGTCTAGGTGGGTTAGATAAAATATAGCACTCATTTGAAAAAATAAGGTGGTTTCCCGCAGCCTTGAGTGTTGTGAAGAAAATTAGAATTTCAGGATGAAGAGTGGAGGAGTGCTGCTGTAGGGAAGGCCCTCACTGGCTTTGACGACTCTTCAGCGTCTGTGCCCTCTAAGCCTCCTATCCCAGCCTGGTCCTCCTTTGGGTCCTCAAATGTCTGCATCCCTTCCTACCTCCTGTGCATGCTGCCCACCCGAAACACTCATCACCAGCTCTCAGCTTAACAAGCCTCCCTCAGAAGCGTCCTCTCCAAGATTCTTTAACAGAGCCCTTTGTCCCTTCACAGCTCTAACCACGTGTCAAATCACAGAATTTCCAGTGCACAGAGTTGTGTTGTGCTTGTGTAATCTCTATAAGGACAAAAGCCAAGTCTCTCACTTGCTAGTGTCCAGCAAACAAGAGTCTTGGGTCTACCACAGTGCTGTAGGAAGGCCCCTCCCTGGCTCTGATGACTCTTCATCTCTGTGCCCTCTAAACCTCAGCAACAATCTGTTGGATTGCTGAGCCCTCAGCAACAATCTGTTGGATTCATCAATCTTTTAATTACTTGTTTAAAAGTACTGCATGCATGAATTAGCAACCCAATCAAAGAACAAATGAGCAAAAGAAACTTGAATAAAGTGTTTAATTTATTTCCCTGGGCTTCAGATTTTAAGAGATGAGGAAATCATTTCTCTGTAGTGTTTATAAAGAATAAAAAGAGTAGTTGTAAAAATATACCATGTGGTTGGCACATAAAAAACTACTCAATACACAAATGTAAAAGCCTCAATTTGACAAACACTCATGGAATACTTACTTTGCACAAACACAATTTCGAGACAGTTTAGAGGCAATGTGGGGAGCATCCAAAAGGAGTGCTAAGCTTTTTCTAATCGGAGGAAACAGACGTAGGCCTGGACTTCTTTTTTGTCTTATGTTCTTTGACTCTCTGGAAAATCTAAGCTTAGTCTTTTTCAAAAGCTGTTCGGTCAATAGAAGAAAAGATTGAAAGCACTCAGGCCTAAGCCGAATCCATTACTACCTCTGTGGCCTTGGGCAAAACCAATAAACCTGACTGAACCTCAGCTTCCTGGTCTAAAATGAGAGAGTTGTGACAATTAAATAAGATCACAGGCGAGAGGTGGGTGGCAGTGGTCAGGCCCAGAGCAAGGCTGGAACTAAAACACGGTGGGCAGTCTACACTCCTAGAAGTTTCCAGGACCAGCCAGTCCTGCCCAGTTCCTCCCTCCTCCTGGTCCACCTCCATGATAATCACAGTCAAGGAGCCTGATAAAAATCAAAGGAAATATTCCTTCCTCAAATCCTCCCTGTAAGAGACAGCCTATGAATAAGCAAGGTAAAAGATAAACCACCATGCGCACGTAGGAAATGCTCTGTCAAAAATAACTCAGCAGGATAGAGCAAAGTTAAGGCTCTGATGGGGCTTGTGGCGAGGTGGCAATCTAGTCACCTAATGGCATATTTGGATTCCCAGCTAAGCTTCATGTTAGAATTACAAATGGGATAACTGATTTGCCAGAGAAAAACGCTATTTTTAGTGGGGAATGTATCACAGATTTCCACGCATACTAAGCTCCTGCCTTTCTGAGTGACATTTTCTTTCTGGGAGCGCCTAAGCAGGACTATACATCAAGATGGAAAGATTCAAAGTAATTGGCAATGCTGTAACTGGGGAAAAGAAAAAGACTGGGTTCCTAAAACTAGTGTCCAACCACAATGCCTGAAATAGAATTGGAGTTCAATAAATATCGAATATTGGGACGGGAGGGAAGATGGGAAGCTGGGGGAGATGAAGAGAGGAATACATTTAGCTCACAAGCTGAACCCTCTCAGTGCATGCTTTATAATCAATGCTAAACACTCTTCAGGCAAAATAAGACAGGCTCCCAAGAGAAGTGAATATAAAATTCCAGAGGTGCAAGAACAAAATCATCATAAACTTCAACATTCCTATTGTAGTCAGGCATCAGGACTGGCAAACTGCAGCACCTGCTTATAATCTCATTAAACGTTGGGACGAAGAAAGACTGGGCTTCCTACACCCCATCGCTTTTTGAATAAAAAACAAAGACAGGAGAATTAATATTTTCCTATTTTAAAATACTAATTACTTTGGCCCGAAGGTTATAGAATACTACATACTTGCAAATTAAATATCCAGGTGCTGATTGCATGATCCAAATCATTTCACTCTACTTTTCATTTTCACATTTTGTAAGAAAATGGAATTTTTGCTCTGAAACCATTTGATAATTAGCTGCTCACACCACTTAATATAATAAGTGACATTTATGAACCTCTGCCAATAACTTCTCCTCCCATTGCCCGTCCATTTCTCCCTACTCCTCTCAGACAAGGTGGCAAATTTTAATTTATATCCTTGGCATTCTGATTAGGGGATTAAGTGAAAATGAAGAATCGCATCTGAATGGCTGCACAAGGCTTAATTAACCAAGCCACAGAACTCTGGCACCCAGAAATGGATTAACAAAGCCTGACTCCCCTCTCGGTGCAAGGTCAGCCCTGCACTTATGAAGCTGCAGGCCTGGCTCTTCCCAGGGCACTCGGTGAGGAAAGAGCACCCACTCAAACAAGAGGAGAGGCTTTTCTGCTGAGGACAGTCACTGAGCTCACAAAGTGGCATGAGTCAGACATAGCAGGGCTCTTCTCTCAGGCTAGTAAGTAGTTGCACCTGGAAATACCATTTGACCCCGCAATCCCATTACTGGGTATATGCCCAAAGGATTATTATAAATCATTCTATTATAGACACATGCACACGTATGTTTACTGTGGCACTGTTCACAATAGCAAAGACTTGGAACCAACCCAAATGCCCACCAATGATAGACTGGATAAAGAAAATGTGGCACATATACACCATGGAATACTATGCAGCCATAAAAAAGGATGAGTTCATGTCCTTTGCAGGGACATCGATGAAGCTGGAAACCATAATTCTCAGCAAACTGACGCAAGAACAGAAAACCAAACACCACATGTTCTCACTTATAAGTGGGTGTTGAACAATGAGAACATATGGACACAGGGAGGGGAACATCACACACCGGAGCCTGTTCGGGGGTGGGGGGCTAGAGGAGGGATAGCAGTGGGGTGGGGGGCTAGTGGAAGGATAGCATTAGGAGAAATACCTAACGTAGATGACAGGGAGATGACGGATGCAGCAAACCACCATGGCATGTGTATACCTATGTAACAAACCTGCACGTTCTGCACATGTACCCCAGAACTTAAAGTATAATAATTTTTAAAGAGTGCATTATACGAGTTAGTTCTGTAAAGTTCTTAAGCCGTGTCTGGCACTATCTGTATTGCACATAGGTAGTATGATGATAATATTCATTAACTGCATAGGAAGGGAATTCAGTTTAGCACACAGCCACATCACCTGGTCTGGCCTCTCTCCCTCTGCCTCTTTTTATTTTCTATACTCTATACCCCAATCTGCACGTCAGCCACAGTTAGCTATTGACATCTCACCAAATGCATCTTGCTCCTTTCAAATGCTTACATCTGACCTTTCCTTCCTCCATCTGAAAATTGTTTCCTCGCTTAATCAACTTGGAAACCTTCTTCATAAGCTTTCAGAATCAGTTCAGATTCTCTCTCTTAACTAATGAGTACTAGACTTAACACCTGGGCGATGAAATAATCTACACAACAAACCCTTGTGACAGGAGTTTACCCACATAACAAACCTATACACATATCCCTAAACACAAAAGTTAAAAATAAATTTAAAAATTAAAATAATTAGTTCAATGTCACCTCCAGAGGAAGCATTTCTGACTCTCAGAAGTAATTACTTCCTCTTTTGTGCTCTGCCAGCCCTGATCATCCTATTAGCATGGCTGTCACCCAATTTTGTGGTCACTTCTGTTTATGGTTGGGTCTTCCCCACTAGATCAGATTTCCTTGGAGCAGGAAGTATGTCTTCTACAGCTCTTTTCCTAGATGCCAAAAATGTTCAGTGCATAGCAGTTCTTGAATTATGATGACAGAGGGGTGAATGATTAACTGAGTGAATGAAATATACTCAGTGTTTGCTCTTATGTCACTGTTGTTAAAGCATTCATCACAACAATTGAAATAAAATGGGATTTAGAATTCTTACTCTTCTAAGGCTTGAAGCATGCTCCCAGGGTCCTCGGAAGACAGAATGTCTATCATTTGGTCGTTAAGGGAAAGGTCCTCATTCACACCATCAGCTGAGGTGAACGGCAAGGGTTCCAGCTTGCTCTCGTGCTGCCAAACCTTCAGGAGAATTGCAGAAATAATAATTGAGTGGGCCTTCTTGTGAATTCCATGTGCTGGGAAAGCCAGGAGGAAAGGCCAGGGGTCTGCAGTCAGAGCCCCCATCAATCAGCCCCACCACTGTGACCACGATAAGCCCTGACAAACTTTTGCAAACATCCCTGAGCCTCCATTTTCTCCACAAAGAAATGGGATCACAATTCCAGTAGCCCTGCATGCCGATGTTTTGTAGAAAGACGTTTTCAACCTGTAAGACCTATAAAGAGATTTCACTATCACATCTTTCTCATTATTAGGTAGAGGAAACCTCATGATGAATATGGTGGGCCTTGACATCAGAAATCTGGCTGGTTTCTAATCAGAATAGAGGATTGGGCTTGGCACAGTGGCTCATGCCTGTAATCCCAGCACTTTGGGTGACTGAGGTGGGTGGATCACTTGAAGTCAGGAGTTTGAGACCAGCCTGGCCAACATGGTGAAACCCCATCTCTACTAAAACTGCAAAAATTAGCCAGGCATGGTGGCGGGCACCTGTAATCCCAGCTACTCAGGAGGCTGAGACAGGAGAACTTCTTGAACCTGGTAGGCAGAGGTTGCTAAGACAGGAGAACTGCTTGAACCTGGTTGGCAGAGATTGCAGCAAGCTGAGATTGTGCCAGTACACTCCAGCCTGGGTGACAAAGACTCTGTGAGAAGGAAGGAAGGAAGGGAGGGAGGGAGGGAGGGAGGGAGGGAAGGAGGGAGAGAGGGAAAGAAAGGAAAGGAGGGAATGAGGGAAGAAAGGAAGGAGGGAGGGAGGGAAGGAAAGAAGGAAGGAAGGAAGGAAAGAAGGAAGGAAGAAAGGGAGGGAGGGAGGGAAGAAGGGAAGGAAGGAAGGAAGGAAAGAGAAAATAGGATTGTTAGCTGGAAGTGACATTAAGATACCTAAGCCCAACCCTCTGATTGGATAGGAGATATATCTGTTTTGTCCCCCATATCATTAACTCTGCAAAAATGCATGACAGCTATAGCTAACCTTTAACGATTCTTGTTCCTGTGCCAGGGATGACTTTCAGCGCTTTCTATGTGTTATCATGAAGCTGTTACAACAAAGAAGTGTTGCTGCCCCCACTTTACAAACAGGAAAACTGAGGCTCAGAGAATGGGAATCACGTTACTGAAGGTCACACAGCTCAAAAGAGCCCAGCTGATTTTTGATCCCAATCCAACTCTGAAGGCTGCCTTCTGTTTTAGAGCATGACCACCACCATGCTGGCAAAAAAAGAAAAGCATGAAAAGAGTTCATTCTGTGATGCCAAGAAAAAAGGGTCTTCAGGCCTTAAATCAAATTCATACCCTTGCTTTTTCCTCTGTGCAGTTCTAATGATCTGCCTTAATCTCTGGGAAATGAATCCTGCTCCGACATGAAAGCAGCAGGGGGTGTTTAGTTCTTCTGATAACGGCTTTGGGAGAGTCAGCACAAGGTCTGATTAGATGGGCCGTTTTCCTTCTCACTTTTGCCTGCCAAGGAGATTGTGGGCTGACCTCCTTTTGAAATGGCAATCCTGTCCTCCAGGAAACAGGGACAAAATGAACAGGCCCCTAACCCAGGCTGGGGTGGAATTTCCAGCCTCCAGAGAGAGAGGAGAGAGGAAGTCCCCAGAAGCCGGGTCCTGGCCTGTGCCTGGTCACATTAAGCAAGTTATTTAACCTCATGGACCTCAGCATTTACAATCTAAAGTGAGGGACAAAGATGATAGATGTTCCTGCCAGGGTGTTGCCCCTCTGGGTGACGATGAGTCACCGTAGGGCCCCTGGCATGGCTGGTTCTTTGCCACGTCCCCTGCCTTGAGCACTGCAGTGTCCACCAGCCGACGACCCACCAGCCTACACCCCCACTCCTTCCCTGAATGATTCTGCTGGCCTCAGATGCCATGCCAGGAGCATGTCCCCTTCCTTCTTGCCTTTCTGCCTCCCGGTCACCAACCAATAACTTAGCGGACGTCGCTCCCAGCCCTTTCGCCCCTGGGCACAGCGATGCTGTGGCTGGTTCCCTTCCATCTCCAGAGCCCCTGGGCAGGACTTAGCCCCAGGCCCCACAGAGGTCCCTGACGAAACACACCCTTTACCAGCCACCTTCCCTTTCTGCCCCCTTCCCACTCCTCCCCTTAGGCCCTGGGATCACTTCCCACATAAACTACTTGGATTGGAATTTCAGTCTCAGGGTGTGCTTTTGAGGGAACCCACCCTCAGACAGGAATGCAGAGGTGGAGAAGCTCCCTGTCCGGTCCGACAGATGACAACAGGTGCCTCCCGGAGCCGAGAGAGGACAGCTACCCTACGGGAAGTGGCCTGCCACAGCTTGCAGGCAGAGGCATCGGCCAAATCGAGGCTCAAAGGATGGGTAAGACTGGCCCTAACTGAGAAGGAAAGAGGACGGGAAAAGGCTCAGGTGTGCGTACGGGAGCTCAGCGCTCCCAGGGAAGCTGGGTCACCGGGTACAGCGGGAAGCCGGGGTGTGAGGCGGGACCTGCCAGGAGAAGCAGCTGGAAGCCAGTCTTGGGGGGCTTCAAAATTCAGGCTCAAGGGTCTGGGCTTCACTCTGAGGATAACCAGGAGTCTCCCAAAGTTTTTCCACAGGGAATGCAGAATGAGACCGGCACGTGGTGCGGCATGAACACAAAACAGCCAATGCAAGTGGGGTCATGGGCTGCAAGTAGGGCGACGGGAGGCGTGGGGGCGACGGGATGCCTGGGGGCGACGGGAGGTATGGGGGCGACGGGCTGGGTATGGGTAATAGGCTGGGTCTGGGTGATGGGCTGCGTGGGGTGAAGGGCTGCATGAGGGTGACAGGCTGTGTACCAGGTAATAGCTGCAGGAGTTCTCCCACCTGGCTGGTGGTTAGAATCATTGGGAGAAGTTTTGGTCAGGCACAGTGGCTCACGCCTGTAATCCCAGCACTCTGGGGGGCCAAGGCGGGCAGATCACAAGGTCAAGAGATCGAGACCATCCTGGCCAACATGGTGAAACCCAGTCCCTACTAAAAATACAAAAATTAGCTGGGTGTGGTGGTGCATGCCTGTAATCCCAGCTACTAGGGAGGCTGAGGCAGGAGAATCGCTTGAACCCAGAAGGCAGAGATTGTAGTGAGCTGAAATCATCCCACTGCACTCCAGCCTGGCAACAGAGCAAACTGCGTCTCAAAAAACACTGGGGGAAGTTTTAAGAATGACTAAGCTGGGCATGTTGCTGCATAGCTGCAGTCCCAACTGCTTGGAAGGCTGAGATACGAGGATTGCTAAAGCCCAGGAGTTCCAAGTTGTAGAGTTTTTGATCGTGCCTATGAACAGCCACTGCACTCAGCCTGGGCAGCACAGCGAGACCCTGGCTCTTAAGGAAAAAAAAAAGAATGACGGGGATGCATCTCAGGACAAGCGCATCAGTTTTGGAGGCAGGCCCCAGACACGGGTTTTGGGCACAGCCCCTTCAGTGATGCTGGTGGAGACCCCGGGCTGAGATCCACAGAACCGGAGGATGAACTTCAACCTCACAACCCCCATCTTCCAAACCACCATCAGGGAAGACTCACCTGACGTCTGGTGAGCGCGTTTCCCTTCAGACACTGACAGCGAACCATGAGGAAGAGGGCAGCCCAGGTCAGCACAAGGGAGAGAAGGAAGGCGAAGAAGAACCCCGCTGCGTGGAGGCCATGGTTTGGCAGAACCTGCGGGGACAGGAGGAGAGCAGGATTCATGCATGGTCAGACTGTGTCTCCCAGGCCACACAGGTGATTGAGTGTCAGAGAGGCCAAGCAGGGAGCCAGGACATTCACTTGCATTTGAGTCCTGCTCTGCCAGCTACCAGCTGGCTGCCTGGAGGCCCCCAGTGGTCTCTGTGAGCCTGAGTTTCCTCAGTGCATGACAAGCCTGTCAAAGAGCTGACACATGGTGACTTGCACACAGTAGGGCCATCCAACCCCAAGCCTAGCACATCACAGACACTCAAGAATGTTAAGTTCCCAAATCAAATACGTGACAATCCGAAGGAAGCACTAGGGATCCGTGACATTTTCTGAGAATCAGGGGCAGAATTCTGCAGAGGCCAGAGGAAGAACCCATGGCACACTCACCTTCCTGCTACACTCTGTAACTTTAAATAATTAAACCCCAATTTTTATGGCATTACATTTAGAGAAAATCTCATCTTCTGACTAGTGAGATTAGTACCCCACACTTGCCCCTACCCCTCCTTCCCCATTTCTGCCTTCCAGAATTTGTTAGGTTTATAACATATATATTTTGTTTTGCAACCAGAATTCACTCCTGATGATTGTTTACAGGTTAATTCCAGCAACTACAAATTTTAAAAGACAATATTATTACTATGATTAGGCAAATGTTGCTCACTGCAGAGTAAAGTAATTGGGTCCAATCCTGTGTCACTAAATATCTGCCCCTTATGTTTCTAATTCACCCCCCCTCACACTTTATTAATTATTCCAAATCGGGCTACACCTTCAGTTTGCTTCAATGTGAATTAGCATTTCCTTGTGTGACTTTTTGTTTTTCCTGAAGTTTTTCATGGCCTTTCTTTTTTCTTCCTAGTATATACTCATGTTCTTAATAATACTATCCGTTACAGAGAGTCAAATTTACTTTTTCTTAAAGTCATCATTCCCAGAGTTCTCTGACTTTCTGATTTAATCAGACCTGGCTACTTTCTAGGTTTTCTGGTATCATAGTGAGCTTTTTCTTTTTCTTCACTGCCTTCTATATTGTCACAGCATTACCGATGGAAGAAAAACTGGATTCCTTGGATCCCATTTCTTCCTTTTCCTTGGGTAATTCTTTTTTATTTTGATGAAGTATCCTAAGTATCTACTTATTCTCAAGTAAGTTTGTTTAGGGAAGATGTTCTTTTCTCACATCTGGAAATGCTGTCACTGAGCCCTCAATTTGATCGATAGTGCAGCTGGGTATATAACTCAAGGTTCAAAATCACTTTCCCTCAGAATGTTGATGGTGCCACTCCACTGTCTTCTGACAGAAGTGTGCTGATAACTTTTAGAAGGATCTGTTTTTGCTCTCTGGGTGCTTTTAAGATTTCCCCCTTTTCCCTATAGTTCTGAATATCTTACCACTTAAAAGAAGGTTTTTGAATACATTTCTACTAATATATAAAAAGGCTTATATACTAATGTAACTTTGCAAAAAAATACATAGTATAATCTCCATTTCATAAAAATAAAATATGGATAAATATACATATACATGTGTAAATTATAAAGAAAATCTTGTAGAATTTTATTTGAACATAATTTCTTCATGAGGTTTTTCACCTTCTTTATGCTTGTTTTCTAATATTTCCACAATGGGCATGTATTACTTGTGTAATAGGATACAATAATAATAATTATTACTATTATTATGATGATTATACAAAAATGTAAGGCAAGTTTGACAGATGAAAATCACCCAGACCACTGAGCCTTTTCAACCCCAATCACAACTCGACTTCTTCCTCTTTTCAATCCTGCTTCTTTCTTCTTCCTTTCATAGGGGGTTACTGATTGTACCAAGGATCCCCAAGGCCACCTGCATACAATCACACTCACAAGTATGATTTATTACAGCAAAAAGACAAAGCAAAGTTAGAAATGGGAAGAATGGAGTAAAGTCCAAGGAAAACCAGGCATATACTCTCAGACTCCAGTGGAGTCACAAGACATGCTGAATTCCCCCAGCGAGGGGCTGTGACAACTCATATGAAATGTTGTCTACCAGGGAAGCTCATTAGGGACTCGGTGTCCAGGGTTTTTATTCGAGGCTGATCACATAGGTACCCTGTGTCTGGCATGTACCAAAATTTCATACTCCAAGAAAAACAGCAGGTAATCAGCATAAACTATGCTATATGTGAAAAACACTTAGGTACAAGGAGTCACTCTTTTCAGTTTTAAGAAGATGGGAATCCTGAAATCCAAGTTCCCAGACACCAGCCCAGGATCAATAATGTAAGCAAGCCTTTCTAAGGATAGCAGGCTCCAGCTGGATATGCTAACTCCTCTCTGTACAATGGTAAGTGTATTATACCCAAAACTCTGCGTCAGCATCTTTCTCCAGAAAAGCACACCTGTGACAATTAGTTTAATTCAGAATGGCTCCAGACCATGGGACACCGAATGTATTGTTTGGGGGCTAGAAGACAACCAGCCTAGTCCTCATTTTTGCAGCCACAATGAAGACTGTAGTCAAGGGTACATTTTTTTCTGACGGACCAGTGAGGCCACCCTGGCCTTCTAGACTGTCAAAGCTAAGTTAGGTGAGAAGCAGGAGCTTCCATTCAAATGTTTATTGAAACCTCAAAGTGTGATGCCCCTTATAACTCACCTTTGACAAATCAGACTCTGTCCACAGAGGCTCTTATAAGAGACTGACAGAGAACCAATTCTGTTTTCCTGCTCTAACATCACCCGATCCTAAATCTTGAATTTTGATTACCACCAAAATGAAATCTAAGTACTCCATTTGTTCTGGAAATGTCCCTCTGCTCCCTGAGCCCTGACTGTGTACCCACTAGACAAGAAAAAAAAATCAATAAACTGGATAAACATGAATAGCACTGCATGGAGGTTTATGTCAAAATATTGATGGAAAGGAAACTGAAAAATCCATCTGTAAAAGAACACAGTAGCTAAAGATCAGCAATCTGTTTTCAAAATTGTTAATCCCCTTTTCCTTCAAAGAAGGCAACAACTTGTTTTTTCATCTTTGAGAAGAGGGAATGGGATTTAAAGGGGATTAACAATTGTGATTACCTGCAATACACCAATCTCTGGGCTAGGTAAATGTAGTGAGTTGAGTTGACTTGTGCCCTATAAAGAGATATGTTGAAGTCCTAACCCCAATACCTATGAATGTGACCTTATTTAGAAATTGAGTCTTTGTCAATGTAGTCCAAGTTAAGATGAGGTCATACTGGGTCACGGTGAGTCCTGAATCCAGTGACTGTCCTCTTGAGGAGAGGGAGATTTGTAGACACACACAGAGAAGAGGGCCATGTGAAGGTGGAGCAGACAGAGTGACGCAGCTATAAACCAAGGAATGCCAAGGATCTCTGGAGCCACCAGAAGCTAAGAAGAGGCAAAGAAAGATGCTTCTCCAGGGTCTTTAGAAGGAGCGTGGCCTTGCCTGCCAACACCTTAATTTCAGACTTCAGCCCGCAGAACCGTGAGAAAGTGAACTGCTGTTGTTTTAAGGTACCAAGCTTGTGGAGATTTGTTATGGCAGCCTGAGGACACTAACACAGTGCTTAATATACTTTATTTCATTTAATCTTCTGTAATCCTGTGGGACATGTATCATCCCTGTTCTACTGATAGACAAATGGAGATGCAGAGATTGAATAATTACTCGAAGCCCACAGCTAAAACAGAATTAGCTCTGTGGGACTTCAATATGTACGTTTTCCCCACTGGAGCTGGATACTACTTACTGTCCAGGGGGCTGTACATTTTTCTAAAACGTTTTTAGTCCTAATCTCCCACACCATGGTAGAAGTTAGCTATATGACTGAGATTACATATGGGCAGCATCACTCTACTGCAAAAGGCAGCAACAGAACTCTCTCAAGTGTTCCTTCTCTCCTTCTGCCTCCCTTCCTTCCTCCTACTTCATGAAATAGAAGTGGATAGCTGAGTCAGGCTACCTTAAATCTCTTCCTCTTTCCACTCCCATCTTCTAAATCTACATCTTAAGACCTTACTTTCCTTTGGCCACATGTGCATGGCTAAGAAACTGAAGAGTAGAGGTACTTCGGACAGTTCAGTGGAGCAGGGTCTTGATCAATGCTTAAAGTAGCAATACAACTGTGGGAATGGATGCCTGGATCTAGGAAGAGGTAAAAACCGGGGCCAGTTCTGCAGATACCATCACCTTTCACCCCCTTCTCTTACAATTCCTGCTTTCTGGCCCCAAGTAATAAGCAAACGTAGGTAGAGCCTACCTTCATGGGGCAAACCCACTCATGACCCTCACTTTCTTCACCTCTCTGTGTTGTTAAATTATGCCAGGTCCTGCCCTGCCTACAATGCCTCTACTCTTCAATCTTCTTCCTTCATGAAGAATGACCAAAGAAGAGTAAGATCTCAAGATGTAATTTTATGGTAAGAAGGAGGCTCCACATAATCACTACCATCGCTATCATCATCAACAACATTAACTCTACCACCATCATTATCAACATCATCAATATCCCTATTACCACCATCTTCACCATCACCATCATGATTAACATCTTCATTAACACCATCATGATCACCATCATTAGCAGCATCACCATCACCACATTACCATCAAATCATTATCAACATCTTCAGTATCCCCATCATCATCATCTTTATCATCAGATCAACACCATCATGATCACTATCAGCAGCATCACCATCAAATTCATTGTCACCATCACCATCACCACCATCATTATCAACATCTTCAGTATCTCCATCATTATCATCTTTATCATCACATCAACACCATCATGATCACTACCAGCAGCATCACCATCAAATTCATCATCATCATCATTATCACCACCATCACCACCATCATTATCAACATCAATATCCCCATCACTATCATGTTCACATTGGCCATTACCCTCTTCACTATCAACATCATCAATATCACCATCATCTTCACCATCACCATCACCACATCACCATCACCACATCACTATCAACGTCTTCAGTATCTCCATCATCATCACCACCATCACCATCAACACCATCATGACCACTATCAGCAGCATCACCATCAAATTCATCATCATCATCATCACCACCATTACCATCATCACCATCACCATCAACATCATCAATATCATCATCACCATCATCTTGACATTGGCCATTATCACCATCACTGACAACATCATCAATATCACCATCACCATCATCTTCACCATCACCATCACCACCATCATTGTCAACACTGTCAATATCCCTATCACCTTCACCATGACCATCACCACCATCATCATGATCATCAGTATCTCCATCACCATAATCTTCACCATTACAATCAACACCATCATGATCACCAGTAGCAGCATCACCATCAAATTCATCACCGCCATCACCACCATGACCATAGCCACCATCATCAACATCATCAGTATCCCCATCACCACCATCACTACATCATCAATAGCCCCATCACCATCATCTTCACCATGACCATCACCATCACCACTATCAACATCATCAATATCACCATCACCACCATCTTCACTCCCACCACCATCAACACCGTCATGACAACATCAGCAGCAGCAGCAACATCACCAATGTCATTTTGGAGAACAAGTGTTATGCAGATACTAAGCACCAGGGGTGGGTCCAAGTGCTTTACATTTATTAATCCATCTAACTGCCACATGATACTCTGACATGGGAACTATTTTAACTCCCACTTTACAATGTCATTGTAGAAATAAGTTTTTTAAATGGCCCAAGGTCACAGACATAGTAAGTAGTGGACCTGAGACTCATATCCAGCAGTTGAGGCTAGTAGTCTTCACATCCCACCTGCGTCTCCTAGCCTGGTTCTTTGTCAGGAGCCCTGAAGTGAGTCATCAGGGGTTTGTGCCACTGTTAACACTTTCATTCCCACTCTGAGTATGTAGCTCACCTTTTGTGGGTGAGGCAATAGCAGGGCAGGATTTTGGAATTCCTGAGTCTCTGGCCAAAAGCCTTCCTAATCTCTTCAAACTTTAATTTTGTCCACAGGCCAGGCTTTATTCCCTTTTTAATCTTCCAAACAATACTATAAATGCAGAATTCTTACATCCATTTCACATGGGCAGAACCCAAGCTTTGCTGTAACTTTGTTTGCCTGAAGTGGGCTGCCAGGTTTGGCCCCGTGTTTGGATGTGACACTATACTTTCCTGATGTTAATTCACTGAGTCAATGGAGCCCTGTACTGGCTGCTGTAAGAACAAGGAGGAACCAGAGCCAGGCCCTGCTCAAGGACCTCACAATCCCACAGAGGAACGAACAGGCAGGCAGATGCTGCTGCCACAGATGTGCCTGGGCTGAGGCTGGGGAGCCTGGAGGACTGGGGGAGGGAGGGGGCTCCTCTCCGAGCTCAAAGGAGAGGAGAAGGCTTTCTAAGAGGTGACTGGTGGGCAGAGGAGAATGAGCTGGGCCAGGAGGAAGGCGAGCCTAGAGAAGGACTGGCCTGAGCAGGGCCTGCAGCCGGCAAGACAAGCAGCCCCAGCCCAAGAGGGCCTTCGAGAGCAGGTCAGGGATTTGCTGTGTCACCCTAAGGGAATAATGGGAACAAGTGAGACCCTTTGAGCCAGGAAGAAACGTGGTGAGATCAGTATTTTAGAAAGATAACTCTGGCCGCTGTAATGACTTCAGCCTGGAGGAAGGTAAACCCAGATGCCAAGGGAGAAACGGAGGTCATGAAAAGCCGCTGCAGGACATGCCAGCAAGGACCATGGACTTTGGCCTTTGATGGGGGTTCAGCTTTTAGATCCACCCCCTTCCACACTGTGGCTCACTGGGTCTCTCCAGCTCTGAGTGGCAATAGGTTAAAAATAGAATTACTATACAACCCAGCAATTTCACCCCCAAACATATACCCAAAAGAATTTAAAATAGGCATTCAAACAAAAATCTGTACTCAAATCCTCATAGCAGCACTGTTCACAATAGGCTAAACATCCTGAGGAACAGAGAAGCAAAATGCTATATATCCATAAAATGGGGTATTATTCAGCCATCACAAGGAATGAAGTACCAGGCTTGGTGGCTCATGCCTGTAATCCCAGCACTTTGGGAGGCTGAGGTGGGTGGATCACGAGGTCAAGCGATTAAGACCACTCTGGCCAAAATGATGAAACCTCATCTCTACTAAAATCACAAAAATTAGCTGGGTGTGGTGGCGCACACCTGTAGTTCCAGCTACTTGGGGGGCTGAGGCAGGAGAATCACTTGAACCCAGGAAGCAGAGGTTTTAGTGAGCCAGGATCATGCCTCTGCACTCCAGCCTGGCAACAGAGTGAGACTCCATCTCCAAAAAAAAAAAAAAAACCCCAAAAAACAAACAAACAAAAAGGAATGAAGTTCTGGTGTATGCTACAACATGGAGAGACACTGAGAACATGATGCTAAGTAAAAGAAGCCAGACACAAAAGGATACACACTGTGTGATTTCACTTATCTGAAATATACAGAGTCGGCTAATCCAGAGACAGAAGCAGATTAGTGGTTTCCAGTGGAAGGGGGAGAAGGAAATGGGAAGTAACCAATGGGCACCAAGTTTCCTTTCGGAGTCAGGAAAACGTTCTGAAAGCAGACAGTGTGATGGCTGCACAACACTGTGAATGTACTAAACTTCAGGAACAGTAGATTTTATGCCGTGTGTACTTTACACACAAAAACACTGCCTAATGTTTAGGGCTACAGCACACAGAAGTCAGTAAATCTGAGGCACTAAAACTACTACTATTGTTGGCTGGTGGGAAGGGCACAAATTACAGGAATATTTAGGAGACAGTCACCCTGATGTCATGTTGGAATGGATACGTAAGAGGCCGGACACGGGAGGAGTCAACAATGTCCCTGAATCCAGCTTGGTGGGGCAGGATGGTGGGACCCACTGCTGCAGTTCAGAACCAGAAGTGGCTTAGCGCACCAGAATCAGCCCCACGTTAACCACACTTCTGAGATTCCCTTAAAAATGATGTGGCCAAGTTTCACTGAGAATCACTCTAAGCACAGATTCCAAAGAGCATCCTTACCTTAAACTCCATTGTCTAAGAATAAAGAAAAAGAGATGCTTATCCTGGCTTCCCATCACCCAGAGACCTCCTCACTTTCCTTCTTGTCTCTGGAAGAGAATCATCTGCGATTACCACCCCTTTAATCACATATTAGCAGGAGCAGATGCCTTTGATGCATTCTGTCATTGCATTTATGAAGAGCCATGCTGGATAAACAGGCCTTTCAAAACGAACACTTTAAATGCTCAGAATCTAACACCACGTTACAAAAGCATGATGAAGAATTGTTTACAGAGTTTTGACTTCAATTATGTACTAAATATATTCATAGCCTTGTGGAAGGCGAGTAGCAAACATGTTAGCAATGGTTCTCCCTGCTGGTGGGATTACGGCATGAAGTTATTTTATTCTTCCAACTTTTCTGCATGTGGAGGGTGGTGGTATGGAGAGGACATTTCTTCAAAATGCCCACAGTGGCCTTATATTAAATGCCACCCACCCAACCCTTCCAAACACAGAAAATGCTTGATGTACATGGAGATCAGATGACTGTTTTCTCCGAAACAGAGTCTAGAAGTCATTTACTTGAAATCCTTTACTCTGAGCTTGAGATCCAAGAAGGAGATGGGTGAGTGGCTGGCTGACCTTTGTCACACAGTTCTTGAGGGGCAGCCCTCAGGGCAAAGAGACCCTTGGCCTCCCAGCTGACAGTTCTGGCAAGAGTGAGAGCTCGAAGGTAATCACAGGTAGAGACTATCACACTTACCAAGGCAGCTTTGCTAATTTAACAATCTAGGGAAGAGCGCCTGGATTAAAGAATGAATCACACAGCATGATTCTGACTACAATGATGTTGAGTTCAGAACCTGGCCAGTTCCCAGAACCTCTCTGGACCGGAGGTTTTTACTCTAAAATGAGAAACTGGGACTAGATCATCTTTAAGGTCTCTTCCATTGCAACAATTCTATTCTGATGTCAACAAAAATGAATTAAGTGCCATCCAGAGGAATGATCTCAATGTCACACAGTGCCAGGCTTTAATACATGGTCGAATGCATAGGACTCCAGCGAAGGGTGCAACCAGCTTGCCAGGGGAGAGCTAGGGCATCACAGAGTGGAGATGCTGGTCAGGGTCTGGCAGGAAGTTTACGAGTTGCCCAAAGAACAGCTAAGATGAGAACAGGATGTGCGAACCCAGAGCGTAACGGAAAACAAAGGTACCCAGTAGCCCTGGGAGACGGTTAGCAGGGGTCAGCCTTCCTGATGGATCCTGAATAGGGGCCCCTCAGGAATAGAAAGCAGGCAGGTTTGTGCTTTAGGGAAGACCACTCCAGCGTGGACAATGGGCTGGGTTGGGAGCAAAAGTGGAGGCAGAAAGGAAAGGACCCGGGGGCAGTCAGCAAAGCAAGAAATGCAGATTGGGGCAATGGTTAGCGGGCTTGATTAAGTGTCCACAAAGAAGGCAAAAATGATAAAGTGCAATTGTGTGCAAAGCCCTAGGCCTCCAAAGCCAACTAACAGCCACGTGATTTCGCACTCAGAGTGACAGAGGCTGCCACTGTGCCTCAAGGGTACCCTGTAAGCCTCATCTTTGGGAAATTCTCGTATCATAGATAGCTATCTATTGTGGCATTCCATCTCTTATACATTAAGATTAAAATGCCCTTTATATATTAACAACATTAAGCTTTTGTCTCTTATACAATATATATTACAAATATTCCCCAAACTTCTCATTTATCTTTCTGAGTGCTGTTTTTAAATGTAAAGTTTGCAACAATGTGTACCCAAATCCACGGTTTTCTCCAGATCATATCCTATTAGCCCACTTTTGACAAATTGTTACATTTACTGAGATTTTTATCTGATTGGGAAACACATCTTTATCTTTCTTTCAAAAGACCCAGTCAGTTGTTACCAAATTCATGTATGATATATCCTTCTCCCATTGGTTTAAAACATATGTACACATATGAGTGTAGATTTTATCTTTTGTTCCATTGGTCTGGTGTCTCTTGTAGCAGTCAAATGCTGCATTAATGTAGCTTCATAATATTCTTAATATCTGCTACAGCAAATCCTCTCACATTACTCTCCATTTTTGAAATCTTCCCATCTGGATTCATAATGTATATTTTCAGGTGAAACTAATTTTTTTTTCATATCCCCTCCAAAGTCCCATTAAATTAGTATTAGAATTGTGCTCCACATGAATTGGGGTACCATAACAATTGGTTTAAATGCCTCTCTTTGATTAGACCTGAGATCCTGGTAGCAGAACACTGTGACCTGTTCTCCTGGTGCCCGGTACGGTACCCAGCCCTTTCATGGGCACATGTGATGAACACAGAAGGTGATGTCTAGTGCCATCTGAGACCTGTACTCAAATGTGTGATTCTTATTTCCTCTCAAAAAGACACTACTCAGCCAAGAGACAGAAAAGGGAAGAAGACTTCTTGAGAAAAACTGAGAAATAATTTCTAGGGATCTCATTTTCCTTGGCTTACATGTGTCAGTTTCACCCTCAGGAAAGTAATAGGAAATTAAGGAGATAATGGATAGCTCTCAAGTGGGGCAGAATCTCTCTTTACACAATGGAAGCCTCCCGTTTTTACCCTGTATTTTTTTTTTTTTTTGAAATGGAGTCTCACTGTGTTGCCCAGGCTAGAGTGCAGTGGTGTGATCTTGGTTCACTGCAAGCTCCACCTCCTGGGTTCAAGTCATTCTCTGCCTCAGTCTCCCGAGTAGCTGAGATTACAGGTGCCCACCACCACACCTGGCTAATTTTTTTGTATTTTTAGTATAGACAGGGGTTTCACCATGTCGGCCAGGTTGGTCTTGAACTCCTGACCTTGTGATCCACCCATCTCGGCCTCCCAAAGCGCTGGGATTGCAGGCTGAGCCACCTCGCCCAGCCTACCCTGTGTTTCTTAACTGCCTGATGCAAATGACAGGGGCGCTGCTACCCTCCCAGTGAGCTCATCCGATTCATCGCGACCACATGGGTCTGGTGTAATTCCACTGTCTCTGCAGATGCCCGCGCCAGCCCTGCTGGAACGTATGCCATGACTGCCATGGTCCTGCGTCACCCTTCTGTGCGTGCCACCCAGCAGTTCTCGGTTCATGCCTGACCAGTAGTCAACACTGGCTTAACACGGAAGTTGGATCTTCAGCTGCCCCTTCCCTATTTTTAATTAAACCTAACCTTCAAGGCCCAGTTGAATTCTTCCTCCTCCAGGAAGCCTGCCAGTCCCCCCAGCCCATGGAGTTCTCTCTCTCCTGTCAGTGCCCATTGGACAAGCAATCTATATTTCAGGTCACGAACTCACAAACTCAGTGAGTACTCTGCATTCTTTGGTCTTTTTTTTTTCAGCCTGAGTGTGAGGGTGGGGATGGTGGGTGACAGATGACCTGAGTGTCCAGGCTGCCCCACGCTCCATTACTTCCTAGAATCTTGCACTGAGCCTGACATACACTTATAGACCCTGAGTGGCGCCCGTGGGCACTGGCGCATGAGGCCCTGATGCAAAACATTCATTCTCAGTGTCACAGAACACTCGGCACAGCTGTGTTGTCCTCATGTGTAAATAATAATAACAGTGCTGATGGTAACAGCTGACATTCATGGAGCCCTCACAACGCCGGGCTCTGTGCTGAGTGCTTTACATCACTTGATCCATTGACCTTGACAACCACTCTATGAAGTGAATATTGTTATGACTCTCATTTCACAGTTGGGGAAACTGAGGCCCTCAGAGGTAAGTGACCTGCCCAAGGTCACATGCAATCAGTGGAGGGACAGGGATTCACAGCCAGGCTTTATGATCCAAGAGTCTGCTGGGCCCACACAATACCACAGGGCCACCCTGTGCGTATACCTCCCCTCCCCACTCAAGAAGGAGCTTCCTGAACACGGTCCACAGCCCAGGCACGCCTGTCCTGGGGGCTGGTGTGGCTGAAATCCAGCTCCAGCTCCATGGCCATGCCTTGCATCCACAGGTCTGCATCCCAGGGGCAACTATTCCTCTTGCTCCTGAAGGCAATATGCAGGTGACAGGAAGCCCGGAAGACCTGGGCATGGCTCGATTCCATCCATAATGGAGCATGTGGCAGCTCAGAAACACCCTTCAGTGAGTGTTCTCTGCCTTTTAGTACGCTCTAGCAGCAACCAGGCATCTCCTCCTGAGCAACAATCATCACCATTGATGACAATAAGCTCAATCACGGGATAGTTACCCATTGAGTGCCACCTACAATGTACTACACAGTGGGGGTCATGGGTGAATATGACACGGCCTCCCCTACCAGGAGCTCACAGACCACCAGGGAGACTTGTTACCCAGTGCACCTGATGGTCCCACCAAACTGAACACTCACCCAAGGCCAGCCTTGTACTCTCTCTTCCTCTCTTCTGTGCAGGACTCTGGCTCTCTGGGAGGCAGAGTGGCCCAGTGCTTGACAGCGGGGTACTGAAGCCAAACTGCTTGGATTCAAATCCGGGTCCTGCCACTTACTAGCCATTCAGAAAAGAGTGAGCAACTCCAGCCAAAGACTGCCATCCTCTGAAAGCCCTTCCTGCAAGGCTGGGCCTCAGTTGATGTCTGGGAACATGGATTTTGGGAGGGTTTCCACTATTTTCTGTTTAGAGAGGCTCTCTGTTTTCAAACTGTCTGTGTAAACAGTGTGGCTTATGCTGAGCACCCGCTTTCCTTCTGGGAGTCTGTAATCTTGGTATATGACAGGCAGAGAGTGCCTACATGGCCAGCCCCCAATAAAAATTCTGGCACTAGTCTCTAAGGAGCTTCACATGTGTTATCACAACTCATGCCAGGGGAATGAAGCATACCCTCTGTGACTCCACTACGAGAGGACTCTTAAAACTTGCATCCCAGCACTTTGGGAGGCCCAGGCGGGCAGATCACGAGGTCAGGAGATGGAGATTATCCTGGCCAACATGGTGAAACCCCATCTCTACTAAAAAAACAATAAATTAGCTGGGCATGGTGGCGTGCACCTGCAGTCCTAGCTACTCAGGAGGCTGAGGCAGGAGAATCGCCTGAATCCAGAAGGCAGAGGCTGCAGTGAGCTGAGATCACGCCACTGCACTCCAGCCTGGGCAACAGAGTGAGACTCTGTCTAAAACAACAAAAACAAAAACAAAAACTTGCAGGTGATTTTCTCCAAGCTTCTCCCCATGCACCTTTTCCCTGTGCTGATTTTGCTTTGTATCTTTTCACCGTAGTAAGTCATAGAAGTGGGTACAACTACAGGCATGCATCACCTAACGACGGAGAGATGTTCCTAGGAATGTATTGTTAGGCGATTTCCTCATTTTGCACACATCATAGCGTGACTTATATTAACTTAGATGATCTAGCCTACTACTCTCCTATGCTCTGTGGTATAGTCTATTGCTCCTAGGCTACAAACCTGTACAGCATGTAACTGTACTGAATACTGTAGGTAACTGTAACACACACTAAGTGTTTGTATATATAAATAGATCTAAGTATAGAAAAGGTACCAAAGCCTGTAATCCTAGCACTTTGGGAGGCTGAGGTGGCTGGATGACTTGAGGTCAGGAGTTCAAGACCAGCCTGGCCAATGTGGTGAAACCCTGTCTCTACTAAAAATACAAAAACTAGCTGGACGTGGTGGTGGGTGCCTGTAATCCCAGCTACTCAGAAGGCTGAGGCAAGAGAATCACTTGAATCTGGGAGGTAGAGCTTGCAGTGTGCTGAGAATGCACCACTGCACTCCAGCCTGGGTGACAAAGCAAGACTCTAAGAAAAAAAAGAAAGAAAGAAAAGAAAAATATGTATGAAAGACAAAAAAAAAAAAAAAAAAGCACTTGTATAGGAAATTGACCGTAACTGGAGCTTGTGGGACTGGAAGTTGCTCTGGGCGAGTCAGTGAGTGAGTGGTGAGTGAATGTGAAGGCCTGGGGCATTACTGGACACTACTGTCGACACTAGAAATGCTGCATCCTCAGGCTACACTAAATTTATTCATTTTATTTGAGACAGAGTCTCACTGTGTTGCCCAGTCTGGAGTGCAGTGGCGTGATCTCGGCTCACTGCAACCTCCGCCTTCCAGGTTCAAGCAATTCTCATGTCTCAGCCTCGAGCAGCTGGAATCACAGACATGTGCCACCACACTCAGCTAATTCTTTTGTATTTTTAGTAGAGATGGATTTCACTATGTCGGCCAGGCTGATCTTGAACTCCTGGCCTCAAGTGATCAGCCCACCTCAGCCTCCCAAAGGTGATTACTGTGATTACAGGTCTGAGCCACCATGCCTGGTCACTAAATTTATTTTAAAAATACATAAAATACATGCTGTGTAGGTTTCTTCAGTAATAAGTTAATCTTGGCTTACCATAACTTATTTACTTTATTTAATTTTACTTTAAGTTCTGGGATGCATGTACAGAACGTGCAGGTTTGTTACATAAGTATACATGTGCCATGGTGGTTTGCTGCACCTATCAACCTGTCACCTAGGGTTTAAGCCCTGCATGCATTAGGTATTTGTCCTAATATTCTCCCTCCCCTTGTCCCCTACCCGTCAACAGGCCCCAGTGTGTGCTGTTCCCTTCCTTGGGACTTTATTACCTTTTTATTATTTTTTAACATTTGGACTCTTTGGTAATAACACAGTTTAAGACACAAACACATTGTACAGCTCTACAAAAATAGCTCCTTTCTTTATATCCTTACTCTGTAAACTTTCTATTATTTTTCAGGTTTTTTAAAAAAACTTCTTAAACTTTTTTGTTAAAAACTAAGACACAAACACACACATTAGCCTAGACCCATACGGTGTCAGGATCACCAACATCCCTGCCTTCCGCCTCCACACCTTGTCCCACTGGAAGGTCTTCAGGGGCAATGACAGGCATGGATCTGCCATCTCCTAGGATAACAATGCCGTCTTCTAGACCCCTTCGGATGGACTTGCCTGAGGCCGATTTATAGGTAAGTTTACTTTGGATTTGATCAGTGGAAGGAATACACTCTAAAATAACAATAAAAAGTGTGTATAGTGAATACGTAAACCAGTAACATAGTCTTTTAGTATCATTATCAAGTATTATGTTTGTACATAATTGTACATGCTAGACTTTTTATGACTGGCAGCACAGTAGTTTCACACCAGAATCACCAAACAGGTGCATAACGCACTGCGCTATGATGGATGGTACACAGCTATGTCATCGCTGGATGATGGGAATTTTTCAGCTGCATTACAGTCTTAGGGGACCACCTTCATACATGCAGTCCATTTATTGGATACAATGAATTCTAAATTTTTCTTCAAAGAGTCAGCATGTCAGTATGTCCAGTTCTTTGTCCTCCATTTTAAAGCTTAATTTCCTTGTAGTTTCAGTAAACAACCTCTTCCACCCGTTCTAATCAGTAGTTCACAACTGTTCCCCTGGTCCCCATCCCCATTCTGACTCAGTTACCTGCTTCGGTCACCTGCCCTGGTCACCTGCTCCAGTCACCTGCTTTGACCTAGGTCACCCCTGGCTACCTGCTCTGACCTACCCGTAACCATCCCTCTCACCAAACCACCCACCCTGCCACTCCAGCTCGTACCCCTGCTCTCCTTAAACTAGCCAATCAGGATTAGTCCAGCCTGTGCGGTCTAACCCTAGCCAACAGGGGAACAACACAGCAGTAGCAGCAACCTCCATCAGGAATAAGTACCCCTTTTCCTCCCTTGTCCAGGTGTGTGCTCACCATTGCTCCATCCATGAGGCGCACCCTTCTACAGAAGTAAACTGCCTTGCTGAGAGGATTTATCTTCGAGTGTCATTTCTTTTGTGTCATCGAAATTTTACTTCGATGACATTGTTCACCAAAATGTCATTAGGTGGCGCATGTCTGTATCTGTAAGTCCCATGAGTAACTCTAGAGAATCAGTGAACCTGGGGGTAGGCCTTGGGGACTCTGACATTCTAGCCACGGGATCTTGGGCAAATGACTTGACTTTAATGTGCCTTGGTTTCCTCATCTGAAATGGCAGTGATTTTAAAATAGAATCTGTCTCACAAGACTGTGGTAAAGATGATGTGATTCCACAAATGTAAATTGCTTAGAATGCCTGGCACCCAGTAGGTGCTTAAGAAATGTGAAGTATTGTTACCTGGTGAATTAACACTTGGCGAATACAGGAATTAGTGAACATGTGAGCTACAAATGAGGAAACTGAAGAACAGAAATGGAGAAATATTCATGGGGAACAGCAGAAGCAGAGAGGCCTGCCCACAGATGGCAGGCTTTGGGAAGATCTGGGAAGACAAAATGTGACCAGAAGCTTGACCTAGTGGCAAATGCTGGGCGCAAGTAGGAGCATGGCTGTACAGTAGCACAGATGGCCAGTGGAGCCTCAGCCTGTCCAGCCCCTGGCTAACCTGCCTTGCCCAGGTAGAGGGTCGTCCAGGGAAACCAGTGAGGCAGCCTCAGGGCACACAGGAACTGGGGTACCAAGGCCAGCAGCCAGCCCCTCCCCACAGCACCAAGGATAGGCAGGAGACCCACACAGCACGGGTGCGAAGAGACACAGATATAAGGCAGGGGGTGTTCAGGTCGTGTCATTTCTCTTACCCTTATGTTTTCTTCTGCTGTTATGGTAAAAAGTGCTTTCAGCTGTGTTCTATTCTAGAAAAGGAAAAAAGAAAACTCTTTCAACAACACTTTGGGGTCTGACATGTGGGATAACATTTGGTGTGATTTCCAACCCACCAAGCCTGGAGCTAGAGTCGGCCCTAACTGCTGCACAGGCCAGAGTTTGTGAAGGTTGCGCCATCAGAGGAAGGGTCTGTGGGCTTAGGATCCCTCCCTCTCTACTGGAGACTGTGTGAAATCCAAACACCAGGCTCACTAACATCCAAAAAAGTCACAGAGCATGCCTTTGTGGAGAAACCCTTGGAGTGGGGTGCTGACTCCAAGCCTGTGACCAGGGTAGGTCACCTCCACCCTCCTAGCATCTGCCTCCTTCACAGAAGTAGACAGAATCCTGGGCTCTGACTGTATTGCACTGTTCTTCTCTCCCTCAAATGCATTTGATTCTCCAAACCCCAACTCCCTGTGGGTCAATTCCTAATGCTCTCTAATATTCCTCCGCTGAGAAGACATATGAAACAGAAAAATGAAGCGTGTTATGGCATTCCACCTGTCTAACCACATGGTGACTGAGAAGACCCAGCATGAGAACAGACTTCTTCCTGGGGGTAGAGGCAGACTAGCTTCCCACTGACAGGCAGTATATAGGGCAGTGGCTAGGGCCAGGCTGTCCGAGTTCATACAGGGCTCCACTGCTCACCAACAGGTGTACCTTGGGCAAGGTATTAGCTTCTCTATGTCTCTGTTTTCTCATCTGCGAAATGGTAATCATATTTAATTTACAGAATTGCTATGAGGATTAAGTTAGGTAATATAGAACCTTGAGGAGTGCCTGGCACTAGGGGGTGCTATAATATATTACTGCTGTTGGTGGCAGTAGCTGGTAGTAGTAATATTAACGGTAGCAGCAGTAGCAGTAGCAATAGCAGGTCAGGTGCAGTCGCTCACACCTGTAAATCCCAGCACTTTGGGAGGCCGAGGCAGGCGGATCACCTGAAGTCAGGAGCTCAAGACCAGCCTGGTCAATGTGGTGAAACCTGGTCTCTACTAAAAATATAAAAATTAGCCATGTGTGGTGGCGGGCGCTTGTAATCCCAGCTATTCAGGAGGCTGAGGCAGGAGAATGGCTTGAACCCAGGAGGTGGAGGTTGCAATGAGCTGAGATCCCGCCATTGCACTCCACCCTGGGTGACAAGAATGAAACTGTATAAAAAATAATAATAATAAATGTTTAAAAAAGCAATAGCAATAATAGTAGCAGTAGTATCATTACATAGAATCAGACCAGCCGGGAGCAGTGGCTCACATCTGTAAACCCAGCACTTTGAGAGGCCGAGGCGGGTGGATCACCCGAGGTCAGGAGCTCGAGGTCAGCCTGGCCAACGTGGTGAAACCCCAACTCTACTAAAAATACAAAAATTAGCCAGGAATGGTGGCAGATACCTGTAATTCCAGCTACTTGGGAGGCTGAGGCAGGAGAATGGCTTGAACCCAGGAGGCGGAGGTTGCAAGGAGCCCCCACCGCACCATTGCACTCCAGCCTGGGTGGCAAGAGTGATACTCCATCTCAAAAAAAAAAAAAAAAAAAAAGACTTTGGGACTTGGAGCTTACAGCCCAGTGAGCTAGGCAACCCATGTAATTCTCATTACAGACACGACTAAGGCATTTTTCTGTGACTTGAGCTATGCTCCTCCCAGGGTAAAAAAATCCCCTGATCCACACCCTGCAGATGTTAGGGCAGCAAGCAAGGAAGCAGTGAGACTTCCCAAATCCACTGTGGGGCAGCAGGCAAGGAAGCAGTGAGACTTCCCAAATCCACTGTGGGCCAGCAGGCCAACCTCATGGAGGCTTCAGAGAAAATCAAAATACTGTATGTCCTCTTTCCCTAGGAGGGAAATGGAACAGTTTTAGAATATGACTCTTTAAAGAAGAGACACCTCTGAGGCATTCACTTGGCCTTTTCTGTTCTGGAGTCGCCTCTCCTTTGGAATATATTTCGTGCCTTGGAGTCTCAGGGTCTCCTGAGCTGGAGCCCGAGGCTAAGTTCAGAGCCCACATTCCAGTACATTCTGCTGTGTTCCCCACTTCCTGTGCTTTCTCATACCTGAGGTCTACACAGATAGGAGCCTAAAGCGTGCTATCAAAGCTTGCCTTCAACTCTTTGCCAAACATAAATCCTTGGCTGGGAGTGGTGGCTCACACCTGTAATCCCAGCACTTTGGGAGGCTGAGCAGGTGGATCACAAGGTCAAGAGATCGAGATGATCCTGACCAACATAGTGAACCTCATCTCTACTTAAAAATTTTAGTAGAGATGAAAGAAAAATTAGCTGGATGTGGTGGCGCATGCCTGTAGTCCCAGCTAGTCAGAAGGCTGAGACAGGAGAATCGCTTGAACCCTGGAGGTGGAGGTTGAAGTGAGCCACGATCATGCCACTGCACTCCAGCCTGGTGACAGAATGAGACTGTATCCAAAAAACAAAACAAAAAACCATAAATCCTCACCCCAGTAAAGGTATGCAGTTATGACATAAACTTCAAGGCTTGAGACATGTGTTTTAATTCCTAGCATGAAGCCAGAAAACATGGACCAAAGGGAATCAGCACATTGTTACTGAGTACCCATCATGTGCAGCGTTCTCTTTTTGGTATTTGTCATTCCCAACAGGTTTATGTCACTTTCTTGGAGACGTAGCTGTGAATAGGATACATGAGGTCCCTGGTTTCATGGAGCTGACATTCTAGTGAGGGATGGGGGGGATTCTTAGAGGGTAGAGTCAATATCACAGACAGGAACCAAACAAAGTAACAGGTGGGACTATTTCAGGGTGTACCAGGGAAGCCACAAGGAAGGTCGCCCGGGAGCATGCAGGGAGCCAGGCTGTGCCGAACCACAAGCCTCCCGCTGCCCAGCGAGCACGGCCTAGGAGCACACACGGCTGCCCAGGGCTGCAGCTCCTGAGGCTCCTGCCTGAGGACATGGAAGCTTCCGTCCGTTTCATTTTATTCAGAGTTTCTAATATGCTTTCTGATTCTTACCTTATCTTACATTTTGATTTTAATTTACTTGGTTTCCTGTCTTCTGAAATTACTGATATTTATTCTGGGCCATTTTATCCCTAATTTTAAAAATCTGTTTTTGTCCTCTTTTTTACTTTATACTGAATTATTTCCTAAGAGATTTGTCATTCCCAACAGGTTTATGTCATTTTCTTGTATCTTGTATTTATCCTCTTTCATTTTATCTAAATTTATCTAAGGTGTTTTTTGATATTTTTTTTGTCCCCCTCATTGCAGCAGAAATGCCACATTGGCCTTGCAGCCTCAAGGGTGGAAGGAGGCCTGAGGAGGAGGCTGCAGGCACAATTTGATTCTGTTATGTGACCTGGGGCAGTCACAGTCATGCTATGAGCCGCATCGCCCATGCCTGTGAACAGGGAAGACTTTCTCCAGCGGCTGAAACCACAATACAATGACAAAAGGAAGCAGAGCGTCCTGATCTGCTTGAAGTCAGGGACCGCATCTCCCCCAGCCTGTACCCAGGGCGTGCAGCACCTGCCAATCCAGCAGACAGCCAGCGTTCACTGCAGAAGTGAACTCACCACAGGGAAGCGAGAGACGGAGAGACTCACTGTAACGGTGTTGTGGGCCAAACTGTGTTCCCCGAAATTCCTATGTTAAAGTCCTAAGTCCCAGTGCCCCAGGACGTGACTGTGTTTGGAGACAGGGTTTTTACAGAGGTAACAAGGTAGAGGGAGGTCACCAGGCTGGGTCCTGGTCTTGCATGCCTGGTGTACTCATGGAAGCGGTTAGGACACAGACGCGCAGACAGGGGGCCCTTAGGAAGACACAGGGAGAAGGCAGCCTCTGCAAGGGAGGAATCAGAGCTGCAGACACCCTGATCTCCGGCTTCCAGCCGCAAGGAACTTACATTTCTCTTGTTTTTAAGTCTAGCCTGTGGTACTTTTTTACGGCAGCCCTGGAAAATCAATAGTAATGGTAACTATCGGTTAGGTGCTTACAGGGTGCAGGACACAGGGATGAGAAATTGACAAGTATTGATCACCTATCCTTATGATAACCTCATGTGAGGCTCAGAGGGGTTAAGTAACTTAGGCAAGGTCACATGGGCATGCCTAAGGGAGCCAGGTTCCTTGCAAGGTGTGAGACTCCAGGCCTGTGCCCTTCTCTGCAAGGTGGCATCCCTGAATGAAGGAAGAAACTAACAGGTCTTCTGCCCAAAGTGTCCCTGTTTCTAAAACAACCTCTCTTGGCAGTGACAAGATAGAGATTAAAGTAACAAAGGTAATACCTGTGACGAGCTCTGAAAGGTGAGCTGGGCAGGAAGTGTGAGGCTTTCTCCGTTCCAGAGGTCTCCAGCCTGGAGCGTGGCTGTGTAGCTGACGGCAAAGGCATCTCCCACTGTGCAGAGAAAAGCACCTGTGAGTCAGGGAGGGCTTGGCCACGCCCCCAGCCACACCCCGCCATACCTCAAACGCATGCTGGCCTTTGGCTTCAGTGGTTCCAAGGGAGGCCACCATGGCAGTGACGCCTGCAGCAAGGAAGCACTTTGTATTGCACACACCTGCGTGCGGGGAGGGACTTGTCTAAGTGGTAAACTGAGGAGAGTGAGCTAGGCGGACTCCCGGTCCTGGCACTTCCAGCGACGAGCTGGGGTGTACGACCCGCAACAGGGCTGGCTCTCCTGGCCCTTTCTCACTGTGCAGCAGTCCTCATTCCATGAATAAGTCTAGGTGGGCCGTGCTCAGCCCGTCCTGCTCGGGAGAGGCTGTAACAGGTCTGGAGGCCTTCGCCCGATGTGGTCAGGTGGGTGACAGAGCCCATCTAACTCTGCCAGTCACTGTTCTTACCTAAGCTTGCCCTCCAATCTTGCCTCTCTCCCTAACAGAGGTTACCTATAGCCCTAAAATGCCACCATATGCCTCATTTCTCAATGTATACAGACCTCAAATATATATATATACACAAATACATATATATACATATTATATATATATAGTAAAGAGAAGGAACACTCAGCCTAAGGAATCACTGGAATTTTTATTTGAAAAATCCTCAACATTTTCATTTTTAAATTTTTATATATTTTTGAGACAGGATCTCTCTCTGTTGCCCAAACTAGTCTCGAACTCTCAGGTTCAAGCGATTCTCCTGCCTCAGCCTCCTGGGACTTTAGGTGTGGACCACACCCATCTCATTTTAGTTTTATATGTGGATAAGAGCTAAGATAATGACCTTAAAGTGATAAAGATAATGACAATTGATAGTGACAATGCCAGGGAAGGTAGTGGCAGTCAGGCCTTCCTCACACAGCGATTTGATCACTGCATTGACCCAGCTGATCCCCACACACTGCCCCGAGACTGACGGAGAACACGTGAGTTTCTGCAACATACAGAAGAAGAAACTGAAACTGAGAGACAGTAACTGGCTTAGGATCACCCCGCTGATCGACAGGGAGAACCTGGCCCTCTGGGTCCCATCATCTTTTCCCCAAACAACGGTGGCTCTAATCAAAGAAAAGCATCAAATAACAATAATGACAATAATAATGATGATGAGATCAGAATGTTCAATGAACTGGGCCTGACTGGTCATCTGAATTTATAGTTATCTATTTATGCTTTGGCGGGTGGGTGAGGAAAGTCACTGTGCCCCAAGGTGAAAATCAATGTCACATTCTTTGGCATAGCAGTGAGTTCACAGATAAATATGATTCGGACACTGCCCTCAGGGAACATAGAGTCCAGTAGGTAGAGCTAAGCACGGGCATGAATAACAAGAATGGAACAACAAGATAAAAATGACACCAACTACGACTGGCATGGTGGCTCACGCCTTCATGCCAGCGCTTTGGGAGGCCGAGGCACGTGGATCACCTGAGGTCAGGAGTTCATGATCAGCCTGGCCAACATGGTGAGATCCCATCTCTTCTAGAAATACAAGAATCGCTTGAACCCGGCAGGTGGAGGCTGCGGTGAGCCAAAATCGCACCAGCCTGGTGACAAGAGCGAAACTCCGTCTCAAACAAACAAACAAACAAACAAACAAACAAGCCCATCAACAAAATACCTCCTAACACCAGGAGCCCAGGAGCACTTTCCAAGGCCGGGTCACACTGTTTTAACTCCCTTATCCTCACAGCACCTTCATAGGTGGGTGTTACTCGCGTGCCCAGGGGAGAGACGGAAAGCCAAGGTTCAGAGACGCAGTGTGCATGCGCCAGAGCAGAAGTCCATGAGTTCACGTGTGTAAAGTTCCTAGAATGCCACTAGGCTCCAAGCAGGGAAGCAGGAAGGGGCAGGTAAGACTCAGTGGGAGTTTGGAGGCAGAGGATTGGGTGGGGCTTTCTAGAAAAGGTGTCACCAGGGCCAGGTCCCAAAGAATGGAGATGACTTGTATATTCAGAGTGGAGAGAGCTGCTTTCCTGACCCACACAAGAGCAAGAGCAGATGCTAGGAGACAGGAGAAGGGGCAGAAAACTGGGTCTGGCAGGAGCATGGACCATGAATGGTCAGCGGGGAAATGAGATGAGGGAGGCCGGTGCTGCAGGACCATAGGCTGGAGAGGGCGTTGGACACCTCCCTTTACCAGGCAGAGTGCCTGGGTGACACCGTCTCCTTGATTCTGTCTCTACATCTCCACGATGGACTGATATTTGCACAACCAGAGCACTTCAATAGCTTTCCAGAAGCCATGTAGCTGCTCAGTCTCCAGGCTGGGAGTCAACCAGGTCCATCTGAGGCTATATCTGTGCTCTGCTCATGGCCCCATGCTCCATTCTTTGAACACGAGTTTAAGAATAGTGGATTCTTGGGGAGGGTGGGGAGCGATAACATGGGGAGAAATGCTGGATATAGTATACACCTAAAGTCAAAGTGAAAAAAAAAAAAAGAATAGTGGGTTTTTTTTTTTTTTTTTTGGAGACAGAGCCTCACTCTGTCACTCAACTCAGGCTGGAGTGCAATGGTGTGGTCTCAGCTCACTGCAACCTCTGCCTCCTGGGTTCAAGCAATTCTGCTGCCTCAGCCTCCTGAGTAGCTGGGATTACAGGTGCGGCCACCACACCCAGCTAATTTTTGTATTTTTAGTAGAGATGGGGTTTCACCATGTTGGCCAGGCTGGTCTCGAACTCCTGACCTCAGGTGATCCACCCGCCTCGGCCTCCCAAAGTGCTGGGATTACAGACGTAAGCCACCATGCCTAGCCTCATTTTTATATTATTGGAGGCAAGAAAGCACAGAAGGTCACTTAGCTGGGACATCTCATAACTTTTATGGCATCATTTAAATCAGAGCCAGCAAAAAGGTCACTACTTGTGGGCAAGCTCCACAAGTAGGTTCTGTCAATAACCGTGCATTAAGAGGGACTCTGAGGCCTTATCTGAGCTCAGAGGGAAGAAGCAGAATGACCGGTGAGCACTGTGTCATGAGTATGGACGCATCGAGTTGGTAAGAGTTCTAGGCGTGTGAGAAGCATGATGGTTTAATGGGTACCAGGGTGCACAGGGGAGCCAGATTGTCTGAGTGTGACTCTCAGTCTTGACAATGGCCAGCCCCATGGCTGGCGTTGGGCAAACTTCTCAGCCACTTCAGCTCCAGCCTCTTCATCTGTAAATGAGGTCCTACTAAGAAGAAAAGATGTCTTTGCCCTCCTAGGGAAACTGAGTTCTGAAGCCATGGTACCAACTGAATCCCAGAAGTGGTTTTCAACCTGCTTAATTGACCAACAACAGCCCAGCTCAGGGAACGAACCTCTGAAAGCCAACCAGTGAGGGTGGCATGGTCTACAAGGCAACCAAGCAGAAGTGGAGTTACCCCAGTGAACATGTCTGAACATGCCTGGACATGCCTGGACTTGCCTGGACTTGCCTGGACATGCCTGATCATGCCTAGGCACGCCTGGACGCAACTGGACATCTAAGCAACATGGTACTGAGACGGAGGTCAACCCAATCCCACTCTGTCCAGCACAACCCAAAACAAACTCTTCCTCTTCCTGAGTGATGGTCATTTTGGTGATCTGAGTGACAGGTCTACTGGGGTCCACTGTAAACTCTATCTTTGTGTATGCTTGAAATTTTTCATAATAAAAATTGACTGTATATTTTTTAAAATTCTAGACCAGACATGGTGGCTCAAGCCTGTAGTCCCAGAATTTTGGGAGGCCGAGGCGAGCAGATCACAAAGTTAAGAGACCGAGACCATCCTGGCCAACATGGTGAAATCCCGGCTCTAATAAAAAAAAAAGATACAATAATTAGCTGGATATGGTGGCGTGCACCTGTAGTCCCAGCTACTTGGGAAGTTGAGGCAGGAGAATCGCTTAAACCCAGGCGGTGAAGGTTGTAGTGAGCCAGGATCATGCCACTGCATTCCAGCCTGGCAACAGAGAGAGACTCCATCTCAGGAAAAAAAAAAAAAAAGATTCCCCACAACTCTTCCCCAAATCCAACATCTCTAATGAGAAATTCAGCTTTTTGGTGGCAGATATTGAACACGGTCTCTTTTTCTGATACCCTGGTAGTAAGCTCCACGGTGCGGATGAAGTGAGTGCACACGTGTAAGGCTTTCAGAATGTGCTTTTCAGAGCACATTCACCTGGAAGTGTCTGCACACATTCTCATTTGTCATCCCTGACTGAAGAACGCTCTGCTGTTACCTTGTAGAAACTTCTTGCTAAAAGCCTGGAATCCTTCTGAGGTTCTGTTTCCGATGGATTCCCCAATGGTGAGACCCGTGATGCTGTCCAGCAAGAGCAGCTCCGAGAGGTTGGCCGACGAGGGTGTCTTGGTGTTGTTAACTAACAGCCAGATGTGGGCTGTCTGTGCTTCACTTGGCCCGGACACCTAGGGCAGGAGGAGAAGACATGAGGGCAGATTGGCTGACAAGCCCGGCTTCCTAAAATGGGGTGCGAGCCCAGCCTGTGCACATCAGGTCTCTGGGAAGAAGGAGGATAGCACCATCTCTCAGAGGTTCTGGGAATTTATCAGGCTCTGTATGATTTCAAAGACCCCCCAGGAGGGTTTTGATCCACACTTGCCAAGCTGTTGCTTGGAGACAGTTTCAAAGAAACTGAGATGCAGTGAAATCATCCCTGCAGAGAATCTTAGAAGAAAAAATGTCCAAGTGCAGAAACAGTCAGGTTGGGGAGATTGTGACAACCGGCGTTACCAAGAAAAGCAAACAATGGTCCTTTGGTACTTAGTTATTTTGAAGATTCAGCCTCAGCCCAGGGTCTCTGATGGTCATGTGATCTCCAGGAATGACCTGAGCAGCTCACCTGCCTCCTGGATCATCTCCCACATTCAGCCTCTGCCCAGCACATGTCTCAGTGGCTCTACTGCTGGAAGCCAGCCAGTGGCCCATCCGGCAGGCTCATCACCTGGGCTCTGAACTCTTTTCCTGCCTCCCTCTCTAACCTTGTCTCCCAGCCCTCTACAACACCTTCTCCCCAGCTCTGCTGAAATAGATGCAGGAGCTGGAAAAAAGAGAAGGGAGCAATGTATATACTGAGATAAGTGAGCTCCAGAATATAAGAAGTGATAAAAGCAAGCTTCAGAATGGTGTGTGTAATATACTGCCACCTATGTAAGAAAAAACAAAGTGGGGGGAAAGAAGGTGCACATATGTATACCTGCATGCGCACACACCTCTGCCTGCCTGCATATGGCAGAAAACGTCTCTAGAAGGATATATGAGAAATCTGCTAACACTGACTGCATCCAGGAAGGCAAACAATGTCGCTGAAGGGCTGTGATAAAATGAGGGTGGCACAGTGAAGGCTTAACTCAGCAGGCTTGGGCTGTGCAAACCCTCCACATTCGACAGAAAGGACTGGACCTTGACCAGCTCCTGAGAGAGAACCTCTAAAGCCTGCAGAATATCCTTGCCTGATTACAGTGTGGGTTTTTTTTTAAATGCCTTACTCCTTAGACTTCACCAGATAGCTGATGCCAATGATCTGTGGTGGGTGCCTTGGACTCTGCTGTACTGAAACGACCTCTGGGCGGGCTGGAGAACGAGTAACTGAGGTCAGTCTCTTGGATGCTCCATGCCTATGTGACTGCACCTGAGAAAAACCCTGGACACCAAGACTCCAGTGAGCTTCCCCGGTTGACAGTACTCCATCCGCACTGTCACACATCACTGCTGGGAGGACTAAGCTCTGTCCACACAACTCAGCCACTGGCAGAGGACAACTGGAAGCTAACAGCTGGTCTCTCCTGGCTTCTGTGACATTCGCCTTTTTCCTCTCCTGACTTTAATCTGTACCCTTTCTCTGTAATGAACTGTAACTGAGCATAATGGCTTCTCTGAGTTCTGTAAGTTTTTCCAGCAAATCACTGAACCTAAGGCAGGTGCTGGAGTCCCCTGACACAAGGATACTATGTGGGATTAGGAAGGTTAAAGACCTAAAAATCATTGAACAATGTTTAAAACTGCCAGGTATCATATTAATGATTAAAATCTGAAAGAAAATATATCGTACTTTTTCACATTCTAAATGATCACTGTGCATTTTTAATGACAATTATTTAATTGTAACAAAAAAATCTCAGTCGTAGTGTTATCATATGAGATCTCAGAGCCCTTGCTGTGTATTCATTGAATGTGTGTCTAGACTGATGTAGGTAAGCCCATGATTTATCAGTTCTTAAATACATGACTCTATTAAAATGATTTGGGTAAAATTCAATTATTTTCTCTGCAAAGATAAATCCCCAATGGAAACTTACCAGTGCACATTTCTGAAAAATTACTCCATTCTCAGAAGTCCCTTGAACTTCTCTTGAAATGTCCCCATACTACAATAAAATGTAGAAGTTATTAGAAAATGAGAAATATTTCACGCTATACATAGTTAATAAAAGTACAAGATGATGAAATTTTTATAGGCAGGTAGAAGGATTATTGTTACTAATCCTTAAGTAATCCTGAAGTCTTATTTTTAAAAGAGCATTAAAGGATTGGAAATTAAAACCTACAGAAAGAAGAATGCGGACTTCAGATTACACCACCGTGTATTCCCAGTCTGGGTGCATGTGTGGGACACGTGTTGTCACAGGGACTCGGCCAACCCAGACTGACACACCAGCAAGGGGGACGTGGGCAGACCAATGAAGATATCATTTCACATGCGCCGTGTGCTTCCCAGGTGTGGGCTGACTTAGTACATGCGTGCACCATGGCACGCTGGAACAAAGGGCAGTGTGTTTGGGAGCTGGGGGTGGCCTCTGTGAGCTTGATGCCTCAACATAGGGAATCCCCCCCAGGCTTGGCCTCCTCCAGCCCTGCAATGGCTCCCATGAAAAGGTTCCAAAGGAAAGCCAGAGTTCGCCCACCAAATACAAGCCTCCTGCAGCCCCTGAAACCCCAGGTTTCCTTTCCCTTTGTACTAACAACCAGTGTTTGTTCATTTCTGCCCTTGCCATGCTCCCTACCCCAGGGCCCTGGTCCCTGCAGTATCCACATGCCTCCTTTAAATAGGACTGGACCCTGACTTCATCCAGTAAGCTCTCCTTGCTGGGATGATCATGCCTTCCCCACTGTCTGCCTTGTGCACCTGTCACCTGCAGTGGGACCAGCTGTATTCTGAGTCATGGACTATGGCAGCTCTCAGTGATATGAATAAGCATATGCTAATTTATTTTTTATTTTTTTATTTTTGTAGAGATGGGTTCTTGCTATGTTTCCCAGGCTGGTCTTGGACTCCTGGCCTCAAGTGATCCTCCTGCCTTCTCCCAAGGTGCTGTGATGAGCGACATGAGCCACCACACTGGGTCTAATCACCATAAAATGTCTGTCATTTACTGAGGGCCAGGCATGGCACCCATCACTTTACATACATGAGTTCTATCACTCCCATTTTAAAAATGAGGAAACGAAGGCTAAGAAAGGTTAACTCCCTTGCCGAAGGTCACATATGCAGGAAGCTCGAGACTCTACCCAGGCCTCTGTGACTCCAAATCCTATGATCTTTCCACAGCTTGCATTCCCTCTCCAGAGTGTAACCCTCTCATTGTATAGAAAATCAACAAAAAGGCAGTTTTCCAAAGAACACACTGACAATGTGCAGCAGTCTCAGCCTGACTCAGGCCTTTGATTCAGCTGAGCTTCCATCTACCACACCCACCCTAATGCCTTTTTAACATGCTGGGACCCTAAGAGAATATGCCAAAGCCCTCAAGCAGGGACCTGGCTTTCTCTTCTTCTGACCTTCACATAGCGTCTTGTAAACAATAACTGATAGACACAGCCTTGGGGCAAACAAGTGCGGAAGGGACGACTGAGTACGAGGGTGCTGCCCTGCGAGGTGGTGACCAGTTACCTGTTACTGGGGAGGACTGGAAAGAACAGTGAGTCTGGGAGTGGGTTCAGTGGTGGCCCCCAAAGGATATGTCCATGTTCTGATCCCCAGAATCTGTGAACGTGTCCTGATTTGGAAAAGAGGTCTCTGCAGATATAATGAAGCTAAGGATCTCAAGAGACCATCCTGGACTAACCAGGTGGGCCCGACGTCCAATGATAAGTGTCCTTATAAGTGGCACACAGAGGAGACCCAGACACAGAGGAAGCCACATGCAGACGGAGGCAGAGAGTAAAGCAACGCAGCTGCAGCCAAGCAAGGCCTGGAGCCGCCAGAAGCTGGAAGAGGCAGGAGAATCCTCCCCTAGAGCCTGCAGAGGGGGCGTGGCCCTGTCGGCACCGCGATTCCAGCCTTCTAGCCTCCCCAGCAGTGAGAAAGTACATTCCTGTTGTTTTCAGCCACAACATCTGTGGTCATTTGTTATGGTAGCCCCAGGAAATTAATAGCACTACTTAGCAGGGAGCCCAAATAAGGGCTCTTGGCCATCGTAGCTCATTGGTCAAGCTCAATGGTTCTCATACCATGTTAAGTCACTGAACCTATGTTACATAAAACAGAACAGAAAACAACAGCAAGAGAAGAGGCTTCAAATCTTGGCTCTAAGACTTCCACCTGTGGGACAGGGAACTCATTTCTTAATCTCCCTAATCCTCAATTTCCCATCTGTAAAATGAGAATGAAAATATGACTGTTCAAGAAACTCATAATGAGGCTCAAGTGAGATTATGCGTAGAAAGTGCTAACCCCAGCACCCGGCCCATAGGAAATGCTTGTGAGATGCTCACTGTTCCTATGGGCACAGTCATCTTTAATAGCTGGAGTGACTCGGTATAGTTTAAGCACAATCCACTCCCTGCTTCGGAAACACCAGAAGAGACAGCCTAATTCTCTGATTCAAACCTCCTCTCCATCTAAATACCGTATATCATGTAGCAGAAATAGCACCTCGGAAAAATAAATGGATTTGCTCCCCATTGATAACCATGTTTAGTGAAAGAGGAGAAAAAGGGGTTTTTTAAGCAACAAAAGCCTGTGCCATTTTATACACAGCCCAAAATTGGATTCTTTCCAACTTCTTGTATTTGTGTTAAAGTATTGAACTTACCACTTACCAGGCGGTGTGTTATAGAAGATTCTCTTTTAAATAAGTTCTTCTTAGGCCAGGAGGGTATAAAAGCAAAAAAGGAATGAGCCCAGGGTCCACTGGAGGCTGCAGAAGTTGACAGTGGGATACAGACTTCCATTTTCTTGTCCAATTTCACTCCAAGTGGTGCTTCCACTGGAAAACAGCAACGCACATGTCTTATACAATGCGGAAAGACAGTAAGACATAGAGCTTAGCCTCTAGAGGCAGACCCCAGGGTACGTGGAAGGCACCTGGAAAATGCGTGCTGGGTAAGTAAGTTAATGAATTAATGATATCATCTCTCTCTGCCAGGAAAACGAGACATGCTAATTGGGAAGCTATAGAGCTTAAGAAGAGCATTTTTCAAAGCCTGGTCTCCTTACCTGGGTTGTGCAGCCCAGGTAAGAATCAGAACCGCAGGGAAAGAATGATGCCTGGGGTGATTCGTACACACATGATTAGACAGCCCTGGGCTTGAATCCTGGCTCTGCTCCTCCAGCTATGAGTCCTTGGGAATAACCTCTAACCTCTCTATACCTCGGTTTGCTTAATTCTAAGGTGAACAGTGCAGGTCTTAAGTTACTAGGTCCTTCTGAGTACCTGCCTACTGCAGAGACCTCAGTGAACTCCTTCAACCACCATCCCAAAGAGGATGTGTGCATGGCCAGACACAAACGCCTGCTGAGCCCTCCAGTAAGAAATGACTCCCTTAGATGTTTCTCTGTGTTGATACATTTGGAAAGTTCATGAGCACTGTGTGTAAAGCACAGGAATGTCACTTAAAAGGTCCCGGCTGGGCTGTCAGGGTCCTCTTTAGTGGATGAGGACCAGGCGCTGCTCAGCTGTGGGGCCTTGCACAGGTCAGCTGAGTTCTCTGGGCCCCAGTTCCCTTTACCTGGGAGTGTGGTTAAGATGCCAATCAGACAGGGTTGTTGTCTGAGCAGCCCATCAAATGCCACAGTGCACGTGAACGTGCTGTATCAAATGCATCACGTCAGAAATTCGAGTTTGAAAATGACCTGGATGGTGGAGTCGTGCCTTCTCCAACATGTATCTCCTATTCAGATACAAACTACTTTGACTGGATATTTGAAAATAATAGGTAGTATCTGGGGGTGATTCAGTTCCTTCGATTGGGATGGGATAAGGGCTCCTACTGATCAAGCATCCGGGGACCAACGGCCCTCACCATGGAAACGAGTGAGTGCTCCAGCAGGTCAGCGGCTGATTCAGAGCATCAGGAATGTCCAGGTACGGAGTTTGGGTGCAAGTGAGACCGGACATCCACCTCCGGACCCCAGCACAGTATCCGGGGACTGATGGCCCTCGCCATGGAAACAAGTGAGTGCTCCAGCAGGTCAGCGGCTGGTTCAGGCCATCGGGAATGTCCAGGTATGGAGTTTGGGTACAAGTGAGACCGGACATCTACCTCCAGACCCCAGCACAGCACCTGGGGCCAGGGCACAAATGCCTGTGAAGCAGCATGCAGGACATAAAGTCTGCAGGCCACACCTTACCCTCACGCGCACCATCTCTGGTCCACCCATTTATGCCCCTGTGGCTCTCCTTCCTCAGCTTTAACGAAGACTCCAAGGCGATCCCTCCCTTCAGAGAGGATCCCTCCTCTACTCAGCAAGAATCCCGCTTGGTCTATAGAGCCAAGTGGGGCCCACCTGAATTTCAGCCCAATCCCTGTCCATTCCCCAGGACACCAGATATAGGCAGAGAACCCAGAAAACCCCACCCACTGGCCCCAGGGATAGGTCCGGGGACCCACGCTGAGCCCATAGGTCTGCACTGGAACTGCCATAGCTGCTGCGAAAAGTCTGCGCTGCAGGTGCCAGCCATCAGGCTCAGGAGCCGGGGACTGCCCGGGGCATCTTTATTACCATGGGGAAAGGATGTGCCTGCCTCAGAAGGATGCTTGCCAGGGGAGAGCAGGGTGGCCGAGAGGGAGGGAGAAAGGCAGAGCCACAGGAACATTGAGAACCTCAAGCTCCTGGGTCCAGCAGTGCCATGGCCGATGCATTTCAGTTACTGACGCCGACCAACTCCCTCTCACTTAAGTGAGTGTCAGTTGAATTTTGACCACTGAGTATGGCAAGCTGAATAAAGGTCCGCAAAGATAACGAGGTCCTAACCCCATGAACCTGTGAATGTTATCTTCGGGTTGCAGACACTTTGTGGATGTGATTCGATGAAGGGCCCGGAGATAGGGCGATTGCCTGGATTATCCTGGCGGGCCTCAAATGTCATCACAGATGTCCTTGTAAGAGGGAGACAGAGATTTAACAGAAGAGAAGAAGGCCAAGTAACTACAGAGGCACGATGCCAGGCTGCTGGCTTCCAAAACCGAGGAAGGCAGTATCCCTCATCCATCTCTAAGGAACTCAGGCAACGTGGCCACAGATGCCGGAAAAGGAGAGGAAACGTACTCTCTTCTGGAACCTCCAGAGGGGGCAGACAGACACCTTCACTTTGGCTAGTGAAACTGTTGCAGAATATTCAGGAGACTGGAGAGACCAATGGGTGAAACTAAGGATTTTATTAAGGTGGCCACCGGCTCAGTGGATTAGCATCCCAAGGCCGAGCAAAGGAGAAAGAAAATGGGGTACTTTTTATACATCCAGAATGACTAGCAGCTAACAGGTTTACAGAAGCCAGAACAAAAAACAGTTAATTAATTTGTAACACGCCTTGTGATGTATGTTACATTTGAAAATAGCATTTCGAGAAACACATTGTACATTCTTGGGTGTTACCTTGCAGCTGGTCAGCAAGAAAAATAGGAGTCTTGAGATGCCTGGGAATGTGAGAGAATGTGGGGAGAATAGTAAGATAGGTTTTACAGGGAGTTGCTAATTTCAAGCAGAGCTGGGAGTTAGGTTTTATGTTGAACACAACACAGTAAACTTTATTATGTAGCAATTACAGACTATCACTGTTACTATTTAATTTCCCTCTTCAAAACTGATGTCAGACTTCTGCACTCCAAAACTGTAAGAGAATAAATGTGTGTGGCTAAAGCCACTGAATCTGTGAACATTTGTTAGGGAAGCCACAGGAAACGGATACACCCAGGTAATTCACACATTCTTTTTCATTCACCAAATGCCTTCAGGGGACATCAAAAAGGGCCTACCTTACTCCAGATTCCACTGTGCACTGCCGCTCCTGCCAGCTCTGAGGAGGAGGCCCACAGCGCTGGTTCTGCAGGGTCAGGGAATGACCTATCTGCTCAAAGTAGAGAGGTGCTGGAAGCATCAGCAGAGTGTGAGGGAGCTGGAGGAAGGAGGGCTTCAGGGCTCTGGTTCTTTCATGCTCAAGACAGGGGAACATCAACCAGAAGAAAAACTCACCTGCAGTCTTAAAGTGACAGCATTCCACTTTGGGCCAAATTGTACAGGGCAAGTCCTAAAAAATTCAAAAGACACAAAGTCATTAATGGAGCACATACTTGTGAGGAGTGGTGATAAACAACCTTTGTAAATGGCTCACACGGAGAGGACCTGCACTTTTATCCAGAAGTGTGAAGTAAGCTTTCCTAAGCCGGCCATCCCCGCCAAGCTTCGGAGTAGCGAATTCCCTTCCTTTCCCAGGGAGAGAACCAGCACCCTCATGACTGCATTTCTGGGAGCTGTCAAGAGGGGCCACACCATGTGATTGAAATGTCTTATCATCAGATGGACTTGGGTTCAAACTTCAGCCCTGCCCTCCATCAACTCTGAGACCCTGGGTAAGCCAAGAGCCTCCAAATTCCCAAGATCCTGCAGTTTTTCAGAGTGGCAGATAAGACACTCGATGAGGAGTAGAGAAAACTGGACTCCAGCTGGAGCCATTTATTTTCTGTGTGTCCTTGGCTAAGCCTCTCAGCCTCTCTGAGCCTCAGATCCCTCTTCTGAAAAGTGACTTCAAAGCCTCCCCCCGAGTCTTCTCAGCCTCCTTTGTGATGAAAGTTGGTCTGAACTGAGCCTGGCCAAATCTTTCCAATTTACTTTCGTGAATCACTGGGCTCTAGAAAGACTCAGACCTCTCTACTGAATAATAATGAAAGCTCGCCTGGATGGAACCTCCTCAATGTGTCAGTGCTTACGCTCCATGCATCACGTGAACTGTACAAGCAGTCCCTATAATAACTCATGAAGCATCACTTTCATTTTACAGCACTACCCCCGGTCTACAGAGCCTGGTCTGCAAGCAGCCTGGCCCAGCACATGTGCTCACCCTACATGTGATGGCTGGTTTCTGTGTATTGGAAGGAGAAAGGATGTGTATGTGAGCTAAGTGGGATGCTCAGGCCTGGCTTTGGGGTCCAGTTCTGAAGACTAGTCCCTGTGCCTAATGATCACGTGGCTCTCATGTGGGCCAGACACCATGGAAAGCATGGAATAGGATGGGATCAATGAGATACTGTTGTGGCCACTGTCTGTGTGTTTCAGGCCTAGTCCTTACAGGTCTCCAGGACCCTGGCTGGGGCAGTTCTGCTGGGGTGACGTAAGCCCAGCTTGGCTGGAGGCTGATTTTCCCCCAAAGGCTTGGAGGAGGCCCGCCCACAGAGATTGAGTCTCATGCAGGGACACAGAGGAAATGATGGAAATTGCAGAGACAAAGGCAGAGACAGGCAAGAGAGAAAACGGATGCAGCTCGATCCAGCCAGCTTTCTACCAAACCCACTCCAGTATTCCCAGTTGATGAAGCCAAACATTTGGCTTCCATTTGTTCACATGGAGCTTATGTTATGTTATGGGCAGTGTAAAGAATTCTATTTAAAATAGTAAATGATGGTACAAACATTCCATGGAGTACTAGGCAGCTATTAAAAGGAATAAAGCAACATGATTCAGAATTCCACTTCTGAGCATATAAGCAAAGTAACTGAAAGCAGGGTCTTGAAGAGATATTTGCACATCTGTGTTCACAGCAGCATAATTCACAATAGCCAAAAGTGGAAGCAAGCTGAACATCCATCAATGGATGAATGAATAAGCTAAATGTGGTCTATCCATAAAATGGAATATTCTACAGCCTTGGAAAGAAAGGAGGCTGAGCGTGGTGGCTCAAGCCTGTAATCCAGGAACTTTGGGAGGCCAACGTGGGTAAAGCATTTGAGGCCAGAAGTTCGAGACCAGCCTGGCTGACAAGGCAAAACTCTGTCTCTACTAAAAATACAAAAAATTGGCTGGGCATTGTGGCACACACTTGTAGTCCGAGCTGCTTGGGAGGCTGAAGCTTGAAAATCACTTGAACCCAGGAGGCAGAGGTTGCAGTGAGCTGAAATTACACCACTGCACTCCAGCCTGAGTGACAGAGTGAGACTTGGTCTCAAGCAAACAAACAAAAACAACAAAAAAAGAGACTGGGTGAGGTGGCTCACGCCTGTAATCCCAGCACTTTGCAGGTGGATCACGAGGTCAGGAGATCGGGACTATACTGGCCAACGTGGTGAAACCCGTTTCTACTAAAAATACAAAAATTAGCTGGGCTTGGTGGCATGCATCTGTAGTCCCAGCTACTCAGAAGGCTGAGACAGGAGAATTGCTTGAACCCAGGAAGCGGAGGTTGCAGTGAGCCGAGATCGCGCCACTGCACTCCAGCCTGGGTGACAGAGCGAGACTGTCTCAAAAAAAAAGAAAGAAAGAAAAGAAAAAAAAGAAAGGAAGGAAGGAGATTGTAACACAGCTTCCAACATGGGGGAACCTTGAGGAAAGTATGCAAAGTGAAATAAGCCAGTTACGAAAGCACAAGTCCTGTATGGTTGCACTCATATGAGGTCCCTAAAGTAGTTAAATTCATAAAGACAGAAAGCAGAAAGGTGGTTGCCAGGGGCTGGCGGGTGATAAAAATGAGGAGTTATTGTTTAATGGGGACAGAGCTTTACAAGATGAAAAGAGTTCTGGACATTGGTTGCCCAACAATGTAAATGTACTTCACACTACTGACCTATACACTTAAAAATGGGTAAGATGCTAAATTTTGTTATGTTCATTTTACTGTAATTAAAAATAAAAATGGACCAGGCATGGTGACTCATGCCTGTAATTCCAGCACTTTGAGAGGCCAAGGCAGGAGGATAGCGGGAGCCCAGGAGTTGGAGACCAGCCTGAGCAGCATAGAAAGACCTCATCTCTACAAAGAATTTTTTAAAAATTAGCCAGATGTGATAGTGCATGCCTGTAACCTCTCAGCTATTTGGGAACCTGAGATGGGCGGATCACTTGAGCTCAGGGGTTCGAGGCTGCAGTGAGCTGTGATCATTCTACTGCACTCCAGCCTCAGTGACAAAGCAAGACTCTGTCTCAAAAAAATGAAAATAAATAGATACATAAATAATAAATGAAGCAGACCTGCGTTTTCCTAGAAAGAATTCTAAGATGATTAAGTGAAATCTCCAAGTCACAAAAGTATATTTTCCCATTAAATTAAAATGGGATTTTTATATATTCAGTACTATGTAATAATTATATTTCTCTATTTTATATATTAACACACTGTGTGTGTATTTATATATTCAATATTATATATATTCTGTAATGTATGTAATACTAGTATTTACACATTTAGTAGAATGTACACTATATCATAACACTATACTATGTTTAAAGCCGAGACAGGGGGCATTCTGAAGTGTTCCCAGTGGCCACTGTGGGGGAGGAGGGGTGTGGGTAGAGGCAGCAGAGGAGACTCATTATTCTGGTGCCACCTGTGTTGCTTCATTTCTCACCATGAGGAGCACATGACCACGTGTCACTGCAACACCTGTGACAACAACAATAACAGAGACTCTAATGGGCGCCAGCCACGGCGCTCCTTTGCAGGCCTGAGACTCTAATGGGCGCCAGCCACTGCGCTCCTTTGCAGGCCTGTTTCTCTGGGGTTTCGGCTTCCAGGCCTCTCACACCTGATAGGAACGCTGTCCCCAGGAGCCTCCTCGGACAGCTCGGTGGGCCCAGGACAACTGCTAGCTCATGAAGTGTCTTCTACAAGGTAGAGGAGAGCATCCTTCCTCAAGAGAACACGTCCATCTGCCAGAAACTGTGGCAAGCTGCTCAAGTGGATGGAATAGGCCTCTACTGCCACGTGGCAGGAAAAAAATGTGGGGAATACCCCACACCCAGGCTGTGCACAGCGACTTCCTTCCAACAAAGACAGTACAGTCACGCGCCCAACAACAACGGGGATATTGTCTGAGCAACGCGTCGTCAGGCAATGTCATCATTGTGTGAATATGAAAAAGTACACTTACACACCCCTAGATGGTGCAGCCAGCCCCATACCTGGGTGATATGGTGTCGCCCACTGCTCCTGGCTTACATAGCTGTACAGCAGTTACTGTACTGGATACCACAGGCAACCATAACACAATGTAAGTATTTGTATATCTAAACATAGAAAAGACACAGTGAACATAGAGTATTATAATCTTATGAGACCACTGCTGTATAGGTGGCCTGTCCTCGATGGAAACCTGGTAATGCAATACGTGACTGTGTAGAAAGTGGGGAAAGGGCAGTATATTCGTCTGCTCTCACACTGCTAATAAAGACATACCTGGGACTGGGTAGTAATTTATAAAGGAAAGAGGTTTAATGGATTCACAGTTCCACATGGCTGGGGAGGCCTCACAATCATGGCGGAAGGCAAATGAGGACCAAAGTTACATCTTACATGGCAGCAGGCAAGAGAGCATGTGCAGGGAAACTCCCCTGTATAAAACCACCAGCTCTCATGAGACTTATTCACTATCACGAGAACAGCATGGGAAAGACCTGCCCTGATGATTCAATTACTTCCAACTGGGTCCCTCCCACTTCCCATGGGGATTATGGGAGCTACAGTGCAAGATGAGATTTGGGTGGGGACACAGCCAAACCATATCAGATGGTTTCACAGTGGAGCAGCCTGACAAACCCTGAGGCAGTCCAGTGACCTGTTCCAGTGCCAACAGCAATAAGTCACGCTGACAGCACACACCCAGAAAAATTCCTAGGCAGGGCATCCTGCAAGACCCCAGACCAGACTGCCTGGGACAAAGTCATCAAGAATAAGGAAAGCCCAAGAAGCTGTCACAGCAAAGAGGAGCCCAAGGAGATGTGACAAAATATAATGTGGGCTCCTGGGTGGGACCCTGGAGCAGAAAATGAACCTTCAGTAAAAACTAAGAAAACCTGAATGAACTATGGGCTTTAATAATAATTTGTCAATATTGGACCATTTACTGTAACAAATGTACCACACTAATACCTAGTTAATAATAAGGCTGGCTGCACTGGTTCATGCCTATAATCCCAGCAGTTTGAGAAGCCAGAGCAGGAAGATCGCTTGAGCCCAGAAGTTCAAGATCAGCCTGGACAACATAGGGAGACCCCATCTCTATAAAATAATAATAATAATAATAAAATTAGCCAGGTGTGGTGGCACATGCCTGTACTCCCAGCTATGTGGGAGACTAAGGCAGGAGAAATTACTTGGACCCAGGAGATCAAGGCTGCAGTGAGCTATGATCATGCCACTGTACTTCAGCCTGGGAGACAAAATGAGACCTGTCTCAAAAAAATAAATAATAAATATTAATAATAAATAATAGGCTAGGTGCAGTGGCTCAAGCCTGTAATCCTAGCACTTTGGGACGCTGAGGTAGGCTGATTGCTTGAGGTCAGGAGTTCGAGACTGGTCTTGCCAATATGGTGAAACCCTGCCTCTACTAAAAATACAAAAATTAGCCAAGCATGGGTGGTGGGTGACTCTAATCCCAGCTACTTGAGAGGTTGAGGCAGGAGAATCACTTGAAACTGGGAGGCAGAGGTTGCAGTGAGCTGAGATTGTGCCACTACACTCCAGCCTGGGTGACAGAGTGAGACTCTGTCTTAACATACATACATAGATACATACATACATAAATAGAAATGTAATAGGGGAAACTGTGTATGTGTGTGGGGGGGGAAGAGACATATGTGAACTTTCTGTACCATGTGCTCGATTTTTCTGTAAATTTAAAACTGTTCTGAAAATTGCAATCTATTACTTAAGAACAAATACATCCATATGGTCTCTAACATGAACATTTGCCAATGAATATAACACCATGGTACACCGAACTCCACACAAATGTATATTTGTACAACCCCTAACCCCTAGAATTTTCTATCCATTCTTTCAGCCAGCACCTGCTGCCTCTTAGGCACTGTGCTAGGCATCACCTGTCAGGCAAAGCAGACCCGGCCCCTGACCTTGCCCTGGGACAAAGCTCTCCTTACCAGTGGACACTGCCACTTGGGAGGAAGGGCAGGTTCTCAGAGAGCAAAGGACTCAGGCTGACCTCCATGAGGAAGTCCTTGGGTAACCCCAGTGCCAGGCACCCGGCCATGCCTCAGACATGCCTCCCAGGGCAGTCTCGCTGGTTTCTGGGCATCTCTGATTCTTGTCCTCACGGAAGTCCCCAGCCTGGGGAGGCACCTCTCTGGGGACTCTGGCCACTCTGGGCAGCCACTCCTTTAAGCACCATGCCATGTGCAGTGGACAGTACCCTCCAGTGCCCAGCCTGCCCCTCCCTGTCATCCCTCTCTCCAAGCTGACAGCTCCTGTCGAGGTCACCATGGCCTCTCAAGGCCCCACTTCATGACCAGTCCTCTTCATCACGCACACTTTCCAGCAGCATTCCACATGGGCTTATTCCAGCTTCCTGTGGCTGCTGTACAAATTACTGCAAATGTAGTGACTTAAAACAATACAAATTTATTCTCTGATAGTTCTAGAGGTCAGAAGTCTGACACAGGTCTCACTGGACTAAAATCAAAGTGTCAGCAGGGCTGCGCTCTTTTCTGGAGGCTCCAGGGGAAAATCATTTCCTGGCGTTTTCCAGCTTTCAGAGGCTGCTGTGTTCCTTAAGTTCACGGTCCCTTTCTCTGGCGTCAAAGCCAGCAGCAGCTGAGCCCTCACGCTGCATCTCCCTGAGCTTCTTCCAATGTCTCCTGACTCTCTCCTCTGCCTCCTTCTTCCATTTTTAAGGACCCTGATGATTACATTGGAACCATCAGGTAATCCTGAATATCTTCCCTATTTTAAGATCAGTTAATTGGCAACCTGACTTCCTTGTATAATGTCAATTCCCATGACCATGTAACCTAACATACTACAGGTTCCTGGGGTCTAGACATGAGCACCTTCGGGAGCCATTATTCTGCCGACCATAGCGAGCCCTTTCACCCTTCCTGAAATGCCCTCCACCCTTGACCTCTGGGTCACATTCCTGGTTCCCGTTCGCAGGAGCCACGTGTTCTCCACCTCCTCTGTTGGATCTTTTCTTCTTCCTGGTCACCAGCCCTGGGGTTGCTCCAGGGCTCAGCCCTAGGACCTCACTCTTTCCTCTCGAGGGGAGCTCATTCAGGCCCTCAGAAGTTAAAGGTCATTTAAAAACTGACTATTCCTCCATGTAAATCTCTAGTTCAGATCTCTACCCCCAGATCCAGATGTGAACGCCTAAGAGGCATGCTGAACTCAACAACAGTGATTTCCAACCCGAGCCTGCCGCACAGTAGCCAGTGCTATCTCCTTTCTCCCATTTGCTCAGGCCAAAATCCTTGGCTTTGTCCTTGATTCTTCTCTTTCTCTTTCTCAACCCGGAACCAATCCCATTAAATCCCACTGGCTCTACCTTGAAAAAGCACCCACAATCAGACAACCTCTCAGCAGCTCACTGTTAGCTCCCCAGTCCAGCTCCCCTCCATGGCCCCCTGGCCTCCCACCTGCTTGCTCACCACTTTCCTGCTGACACCTCTGCCTGCCATCTATTCTGTCCCCTGCCACAGGGGTGCTTGGAAAGGAAACACGAGAATGGGTCACTTTCTTGCTCAAAGCCCGTCCACAGCGTCCCATCTTACTCAGAACAACTGCTGGAGTTGTGGCCAGAAACATGGCCTTGCCTGTCCCTCACTCCATTTGGAGATTGGCTCAGCCGTCACCTCCTGGAAGCACCTTCCCTGCCCACCGTGTCCGTATCATGAGTGCCCCTCATCTCTCAGACCACTCTGCCCACTGCGTGTATCTCGACAGCCCCAGTCACAGTGGGTATACCGCCGAGTAGCATGATTCCTGCCTGTTTCCTGCTCCAAGAACACAGTTTCCTCAAGAGCAGGGGCAGGTCTTGGTCTGCCTTGTCCTGTTGTACCCAAGCACTTAGGACAGAGCCTGGCACCTAGAAGGCCCTTGAACACCATTGGAAATGAATGGCTCAGAGGCCCAGCCTCTACACCCCCTCCACTTCCTCCTCACCTTCCAATCAACTTCCAGTAGAACGGTCTGCAGCGAGGAAAACGGTCTAGAATCTGAGCTGTCCAATATGGTAGCCGCTAGCCGCACAAGGCCACTGAGCATGTGAAATGTTTAAGTTTAGCCATACATGGCTACTGCAGTGGACACTACCCTTTTAGATCATCTGAGAAATGGCTGTACTTGCCTATTAGTTCTTGCTTTGTAAGAAGAAAGGGATAGTAAATTAGCACAGAATGCTTGTGTTCAGGTTTACATAGCACTTTCTTATAGAGTGTAGACACTGACAGCAAGTGCTCTGGGATAGGCAAGTCTGGGTGGGCATCTTCACCTCACCTGGAGTCACTGTGGCCTCAGTTTCCTCATCTGTAAAATGGGGATATTATAGCCTCTTCATAAGGAATTTTAAAAGATTAAACCAGACAATAAATATAAAGCATTTAGCATAGTGCCCAGCACACAGTAAATACACAGCACATATATAATTGTTATTATTGCTGTTATTACTACATATTACTATGTATTGCCATTCAGTAAGTCCTTACTTAACATCATTGATAGGGTCATGGAAACTCTGACTTTAAACCAAATGGCATCCTGTATAGCAAAACCAATTTTACTCTAGGCTAGTTTATAGAGACAAGAGCTAGATTTCTATGGCAGACAGGGCTTCTTTTTGCTTAAAGTATCCAAGAACCTACCTATGTTCTGTGAGGATTTACTGCCTATCATCATAACTATTATGACCACTGCTCTTGTTACTGTTCTTATCATCGTCATCACCATCATCTCTGATAATGCCAAAAGGTAACTATGAAATCGCCACTTTGCAGACGAGGAACGTGAGTCTCAGAGCTGGACTGAGCACCAACTTCAGGAAAGCAGAGACTCAGGCGTGCTGAGTGCTATATCCCCAGGAGCCACACAGAAGCATCAGGAGAACCCAATAAATAGTTCGTTTGGTGGTTGTTGCCTGAGAGACGGTCTTGTTCTGCCATCCAGGCTGGGGTGCAGTGGTGAGATCACAGCTCACTGCATCCTCAAACTCCTGATTTCAAGCCATCTTCCTGCCTCGGCCTCCTGAGAACCTAGATGTGTCATCACACCCAGCTAATAAAAATATATATATATAGTTTATAGAGATGGGGGTCTCACTATGTTTCCCAGGCTGCTTTCAAATTCCTGACCTCAAGCGATCCTCCTGACTCCACCACCCAAAGTGTTGGGATTACAGGCGTGAGTTTATTTGACTAATGGGTCTCTTAACTCGGAATTCCAAGGCTGCAATTTCAAAGCTATAGTAATTACACAGTGTAACAGATAATGTTACCTCCTATCTGGCTGATTTTTTGTTGTTGTTTTCTACAAATTCCTTGACCTTGGGACACACCCAATCCACTGAACTTGGCATCACAACCAACCTAAATTACTGCTGTTTCGTATTTCAAGTAAAATAACAAAACGATACTATCAGCATAATGAAATGGTGAAAATGATGAAAGGATCCCATTCTGAAATAGACACTTATCTTTCCAAGGGGAGGGCAGTTTCTTTCATCTCTAATTCTTGGGACATCCGATAAGGCTTGCTGCTGAGCAGTGATTCTCAGACTTGTTGGTATTGGGACTCCTTTACACATCTGCCAATTATTGAAGACTCCAAAAAACTTGTTTGTGCTGATTATATTTATCAACATTTACTGTCTTTAAAGGTTAAAGTGTCTATCAATTCATTTTAAACAGGAATAACAATGCCATTTCATATGAACACAAATAGCACATTTTATGAAAACTAAATAAACTAAAATTATTTTCTAAAATTAAAAAGTGAGAAAAATGGCATTTTTTACATGTTTGTGAACCTCATCTACGTCTCAGTTAATGGAAGGAGGTGGATTCTCAAGTCTGCTGGATACATTAAATCTGCGGCAACACCGCACCTCCTGTCACCTTGGAAAACCTCATAGCACAATTGTGAGAAAATGAATAGAAAAGGTAAATAATATCTCAGTATTACTATGAAAATAGCTCTGACTCATATGGAAAATGAATAGAAAAGGTAAATAATATCTCAGCATTACTATGAAAATAGCTCTGACTCATTATGGACCCCCATAATGGTTCAGTGACCCCAGGGATTCCCTAGGCCCCACCTTGAGAATCACTAGGGAATAAAAGGCATTCCAGCCAGGTGCGGTGGCTCACGCCTGTAATCCCAGCACTTTGGGAGGCCCAGGTGGGTGGATCACGAGCTCAGGAGATCAAGACCATCCTGGCCAACATGGCGAAACTCCATCTCTACTAAAAATATAAAAATTAGCTGGGTGTGGTGGCACATGGCTATAATCCCAGCTACTCAGGAGGCTGAGGCAGGATAATAGCTTGAACCAGGGAGTCAGAGGTTGCACTGAGCCAAGATCGTGCCACTACACTCCTACCTGGCGACAGAGCAAGACTCTGTCTCAAAAAAAATAAAAAAATAAAAATAAAAAAATAAAGGCATTCCCAGTGGACATCAAATGAAGAAATTTAAAAAGGTAAAATCCCTGCCCACAGGAACTCACGGTACAGCAAAGGAGACAGAGAAGCAGCCCAAACAACATGGTAAACATCCTCAGCAAGAGATGTCCCAGGATCAGGGGACAAGAGACTTGGAATATGCCAAGCCCCTCCTACATGCCAGCCACACCCGTGATGATTCCTCCACCTGAGATGCTCTCTCCCCACTCTCCCTGGCTAAATCTACTCATCCTTCAAGTCTCAACTGATCCCCGACTAAAGACCTCCTTCCTCCACCCTCTCTCACCGCTCCCCATCCTCCTCCTCATGGCAATCACTGTGTGCAATTAGGCATTGGTCTCCCAGCCCCCTGCACACAGCATGGGACTTAGCAAAGGTGCAATAAATACCTATGTAGATAGTGAAAGAATGAATGGATAGATAGAAGGAGGGAGACATGAAGGCATCATCAAATAATTACAATAGGAAGAATGAACTCATGCCTTCAGGAACTGTGCTCTGGAACTAGGCCTTACACCACTGCTCAGAAGAGCAAGCAGAGACCCTGAGGGCTGTGACTTGCCCCAGGCCCAAGAGGGAGTGGCCATGGCAGGGACACACGTGGCCTGAGTTCTTTCCTGTACAGTGTGCAGAAGGGCTGTCCAAGACAGGCCCAGAGTGACGGAGGAAGGCTGGCCACGTGGACAGCTGAGATGGGCTGGGCTGGGCCAGAGCCCAGGGGAGGCACTCAAGACACCAAGGGCACCTGAACACAGGTGCTCATTCCCAGGTTCCTGCAAAGGCAGGGGTAGCCCTCGAGGGTGAGGTGCTCTAGGCACACCGTGGTCCTAGGCGGCTTCAGGCCCTTCCCAGTAGGCACCGGTCTCCCTTCAGGCCGGGACCACCCTCAGCAGCACTGCTGCCGACAGAGATCAGTGTGCACCAGGATCTTCTGATGCTGGCTTCCCAGAAGGAAGAGCCTATGCTAAGCAGGTGAGGCCAGGCATGCGGGCTCTGAATTGGGGGCCAGGGAGAGAGCACAGGACAGGCCTGGGAATGCAGCTCCCTGAGGCCTGGTTTTGTCACCTGCAAAATGGGCCAGATACTCCCACCTCACAGGGCAGATGCAAGTGAAAAGACCCAGGGAACATGTTCTGTCATTGGACTTTGAAAGCTGAGGACACTGACATGACATTTCTCCAGTGAAAACCTAAAGACAGAAAGGGAGCAGGGTCTCTCTCTCTCTTTTTGAGACAGAGTTTCACTCTTGTTGCCCAGGCTGGAGTGCAGTGGCACAATCTTGGCTCACTGCAATCTCTGCCTCCTGGGTCCAAGCGATTCTCCTGTCTCAGCCTCCTGAGTGGCTGGCATTACAGGCATGCTCCACCATGCCTGGATAATTTTTGTATTTTTAATAGAAACGGGGTTTCTCCATGTTCGTCAGGCTGGTCTCGAACTACTGACGACCTTAGATGATCCGCCCGCCTTGGCCTCCCAAAGTGCTGGGATTATTTATAGGCGTGAGCCACCACACCCGGCCAGGAGCAAGGTCTCTTTTAAGAGACTAAACCTCTACAAGTGTCACAAGTGTCCTCAGGTACAGAACACTGCACGACAGGACCCATCGCCCTGGGGCAGAGCTGGGAGGACCCCAGGGCAGCATCAATGGGCCAGTCCACTGGCCAGGGCAGTCCTGGGAATAGAAGCCTGGGTGTGCTGCCAGAAGCGATAAGGTTGGGAGGGGAGAGTGCCAGCAGGGGAGGAGAGTGGCGGGTGTCTCCCAGGACAGACCACACCACAGGTCTGGGGGAAAATGGATGGGAGACATGGGAAAACCACCACCAAGCGCTGGAGGTAAAGTGGTGGGGCCTGAAGCCAGGAGGTGGCAGTGCGCAAGGTGGAGGGGCAGACATCTGAGCTGAGAAAAAGGCACTAAGACTGATGACCAGCTCTGTAAGGGTAGGTCACGTCTAGGTCGACAGCCAGGAATCTATGCCTTTCCAGTTTAGGACCACAGAGGGAGGGCCAGGTGAAGTAGGAAGTGGATATATCCATCAGCCAGGAGAGTGCAGTCAGTCAGTTAACAGTCCAGCCAAGAGTCCCGACTTTCAACAGCCGCTGCCGCAATCTCCCAGTGCTACTAGCCTCTGCAGGGCGCTCCGCAAGCGTGACCTCATCTAACCCACCTCCACCCTCTAGGGTGGACGCCAAGACGGCCCCGTTTCACAGATCAGGAAACTGAGGCACAGGAGTGACCTGCCCTAGGTCAAAGCTCCTTAATTGCCAAGCAGGATTCGAACCTGGGTCACTGGTGAAGTCCAAGCTCGCAGCTGCCACACCTGGGGAAGCTGTCCAGTTTCCCTCGAGGCTTTCTGGACAAGAGCTGGATACACCTAAGGGCCGCAAGCCACCCTATTCAAATCCTGCCCTCCCTTCCACATTCTTTGTGCAATAGTAAGGGGCCTCCCGCCACCGCCGGTGTAGACGGAGCCAAGCCAAGGGAGTCGGACGGGAGCTTGGGGCGGGTCCTCCTTACCTGCGTACTGCTCTCCGGCCCCGCCCCGCTCCCCAGGCCGGGCCCAGACCCGGGAGCCACCGGGGAATCCCGGGGTGGCTGCGCGCCGAGGGGGCGCCTGCGGGGACCTGAGCTGGCGCCGAGACAGCCTCGGCCCCCTGGCGCCAGGGCCACCGCCAGGAGGCCCCCGGCCAGCACCCACGTGGCGCGCTCCCAGGAGCCCGCGGGGCCCATCGCCTGCCGGGACCCACAACCTCAAAGCGGCGGGCGCCTCCGAGTCGCCGGAGCTTCCGGACCCCAGGCCCGCCCCGCCGCCGAGCATGCTCAGTGCGAGCCGCCGCCGAAAGTTTTCTGGAACAAACACCCGCATCTGGGGCTCGGCGAGCCGGAGGTGCCAGACGGGCGTGAGACGGGGGGGAGCGAGCTGGCGCGGCCCGGGCACCCGGCGGCCACGCCTGGGTTTGCTGGCGCCCAACGCAAATCAGAGCGGGTCACTCCCCTGCTCCCCAAGGTGACCGGGGCCTCCAGGGCCCCTCCGCTACCGCCTACCCGGGTCTGTAAGCCTCAGCTCAGACGCACTTCTCCTGGAAACCCTTTCCTGACACAGGAGTCTGAATCCAGTTTCCCCATCCCCGCTTAGAAAACCGAGAAGCATTTGGAGCGCGGGGCCAGGAGTCTCGGAGCACCCAGAGGGTTCAGGACCGCTCGGAGGGGCGGGAGAGAAGGAAAAGCACCCTCACTTCCGGCTGCGTTCAGTGCGGAGCACCCACTGCCCGATCCCGCAGTGGATCAGCCCTGGGCCTCTCCGGGTGCCCCTCGCATTCCCAGTAGGAGACAGGCGAGCCACTGGGCCACTTCCCTGGGGACCTAGGAAGAGGGGAGCTGGTGTCTGAAGTCGCAGCCCTGAGCAAGCTCTCCCTGAACTCTCTGTGGGCACAGAGGTTTGCTTTGCCAAGGGAGGCAGGAGGAGAAAGACACTGGAAGGGGGGACTGGTGGAGCCTTTTGTCTGCTTCCTTATCCCGGCTTAGGTCCTGGGTGACAGCTGACACCTGTTGACGGGAGAAGGCTCCGCTCCTGCCCGCCTTCCTGCTGGGCGGCCGGTTAGGCTGTCTAAAGTCTCAGGCCAGAGAGCCGGAGTTCTCCCCATAACTCAGACCATTCAAGGACAGGCCTTTCCTGACCTAGCATGGACAAGGCCACGGGATTTGAGAACCTGAGAATTTATAAGCCAAGTTCCCCACACCAGGGGGTACGTGGCAGCTGTCAGCATGAGACAAGGCCACAGGCTAAATGCTAGGCAAATTGCTGGACCGTCACTGTTACTTAACAGTCAGTAATTTAAAAGTTAATTGAATAGTCAAAACTTTATGATAAAGTAAAATGCAAATAACCCTACATTTAAAAATTCTTATTACTATTTTTTATAGAGTCAGTACCTCACTATATTGCCAAGACTGGTCTTAAACTCCTGGGCTCAGACAGTCCTCCCAAAGTGCTGGGATTACAGGCGTCAGCCACCACACCCGGCCCAAACACCACATTTTAAAAACCAAAGCCTAAGCATTCATGGAAATACCCAGTATAAAGCAAGAGCGTCAAGTTATTGCATCCCCAGGAACCTTGGAGATGCTTCTAAGGAAATAGATGAGAAGCTCCACATAGCAGAGAGTTTGCCCTCAAGCCAGAGAGACACAAGTGTAAATGGGACAGGAATTCTGTCCTACTCCGTAACTGCGAGAGGTTAAATGAGTCAACTCTCCTCTCTTGTCAGTTTCTTCATTTATAAAAGGGATGAAGAATTTGGATCACAGTTCCCATGTTGCCATGAGGAAATGACGAAACAAACTAGAAACAAGCTGGACATTCAGGCGGAAAGGACAAAGCTCTTCTCTGCTGAAGCAGATCCTCATGGTGTCCTCGAGCCCAGCCCGCACAAGGAATTAAGCTCCACAGGGTAGGAGTGTGTGTGTGTGTATGTGTGTGCGCGCGTGCAAGTGTGCATTCGTGTACATGCATGTGTGCGTTACCCAGGCACCCCGAGCAAAAGCAAACATCTAGTAGCTACTCCATAAATGTTTTCTTAAAGCGAAGGCAGGGTGATTAACTCATCTAATTGTTTATCCCGCTAAACAACTGTGAGCTATTCAATGCCCCTGATACCGTCTGGTTTGTGGCTGGCCTATCCCCAACTCTGCAAGACTCACTCAGCAGATTCCCCCCAAGTGCTGACTAAATGGTGATGGTGCCGTGTCCTGGTCCTAGCGGGGACTGGGTGTAAGCGTCTCTCTATCCATCATCCTAGGGAGACTGGGTATAACGGTCTCTCTACCCATTGTCTTGACCTTCCCTCGGAGAAAATGAGATTAAAACGGGAGTCTTTGCGTGAGCAAGTGCATAGGCGCGGAGGGCGGTGTAGTCCCGGGAAGGTTGATGGGTAGAGGTTAGGGACAAGGGCGGGGGACGTCAGGAGGATGGGCGGAGCACCCACCGCAGAGGGTTATGGAGTTAATGGGATCGTGACGCCAAATGCTTGGCATATTCTAAGCCTCAATAAAGTTAAAGAAGCAACGCCTTCCTCGGTGGTCGGGGTTCCTCTTTCTCCCCAGGAACCCAGGAGTCCCCGTGGAAACCCGGCTCCCTCCGGAAGGGTCCCGGGCTGGGAGGCGCGCCCCTCGCTGGGCATGCTCAGTGCAAGGGCAGGGCTGGGGTGGGGGTGGCTGAAAGTTCTGGGCGGTGATCCAGGCTCCTCCCTCGAGCTCGGCGAAGCTGGGAAGGGGAAAGGAGCTGGAGCCGGGAGACCGCACAGGCCGGAAAGTCTGCGGAGCGCGCCGCGCGCCTGGCCCGCCCGGGCTCCGGGTCCCGCGTCGCCGCCCTGGCGGGGACCGTGCACCAGGCGGCGGCATGCGGCGGGGCGGCCGCCTGAGCGCCCCCGATGGCCCGCGGCGGGGCGGCCTGCAGGAGTGACGCGCGCCTGCTGCTGGGCCGGGACGCGCTGCAGCCGGAGCCCGCGCTGCTGGCCCCCGCGCTGCTGCTGGGCGCCGCGCTCGGCCTCGGCCTCGGCCTCTGGCTCGGCTGCCGTGCGCACCGCCGGCACCCGCGGCACCAGGTGGGTCCGCCGAGCGGGCAGCGGAGGGGCGGAGCGGGGCGCGGGGCTTCTCGGTCCCGCGGGCTGGAGCCCAGGCTCTGCGACCCCTTGAGTCTGGTTGAGGACTTTGCACGCAAAGGGGTCCCCTTCTCCTGGAAGGAGGCGGCGGGGTGACTAGAGAGCTTTGGCCTGGGGTTCCCCGCGTGCCTGTTTCATCCCGCTCCGTGTGTGATCCTAGACAGCAGCCCAACCGCGCCACGCCTCGGTCTCCTCATCTGCAGCAAGGGCTGGGACAGGATGCTGGCCCCGCTCACCGTGGTGGACAGAGGCGGCTGGGGATCCCACGCCTGAATGTCTATTCCTGCTTCTGCCTCTTCCTTCCTTGCGGTGTCGGTTACCTCGCCTGGCCTGAGTCCTAGCTGCCACATTGGGCTGCATTCATTCATTCATGCCACAGTAAAAGTTTTCGGGCACCTTCTACACCCAGTCACTGGCCTAGGGGCCATATTCATGAGCAGGAGAGACCCTGCCTTGCCTGCTTGAGGTTCACATCCTCAAGGAGAAGGACGAGTTGCAAGTTTGCAAGTAAACTTTCGGTTATGACAACGCATGGGGAAGTCTGCGATGGAGCCCTGGCAATGCTGGCGTTTGTTAAGTGCTGACTATGTACCAGGCACTGAGCTAGACCCTCTGCCTAAATGAGCTGAATGAATCTCCACAACAGTTTCAGTTGATTTCATGAATGTCGCTGCTTTGCAGATGAGGAAACTGAGGCACATAGTGGTTAAGTAACTTACTAAAGTGACAGACGTATCTAACCCCAAAGCCACTGTGCTTTGCATGGATGAAGGTCGGGGTGGCTGCCTGAATGGGACCAGTGGATGCTTCATATGCACAAGCCCTCATGGAATTGACTGCGCATGGCGACACCTGGCATGCGGCAGGCATTCCATCAACAGTGGTATGGCCACTATTTTAGGTCCTTGCGGTTTCTGCCTCTTTGGGGCAGGGGTGGGGGGGGTTGGGGGAGTAAGGTAAAGTCTGTGAGTTCAGAAACAAGATGGCATAGTCTTGCTGACCCCATTTTTGGCCCCTAGGAAGAGGAAACAGATCCTGTGCAGGTTCCATGTAGGCACAAGTTTTTTCAGCATGTGGTGACTCATGGTGATCACTGCCCTATAGAGGGCTGAAACTAAGATAATGCAAGATGCTTGTAGGTGAATTGAGGGTTGTCAGCTCCTGCTGGCGATTAAGTGATGCTAAGAGATGCTGGCTTGTTGCATGGAGAGGGAAAGTGAAGTAACACACAGAGACTCTGCTGGGTGCCCTATGCAGTGTTTACAGACATCTGGTTCTTTATACTCCAGCTCATGAGGCGGAGGAACTGCCATTATCCCCACTTTACTGTGAGGCAGTGCAGGCTCCGCAAGGTTATTTGTCCAGGGTGCCACGATGAGTAAGCAGTGGGGCTGAATTTCAACCCTAGTTGGTTTGAACCCCAAGGCCAGAGCCTTAAGCATCTGCTACCTGGTGAGGTGGCAGTTAGTATCCCATTTGCTAGCTGAGTCAGCTGAGGCTTACTGGGATTAACCAAGCCATCTGGGTGTGCACAGCTAGTCAGTTGAGGGTGATGGTGGCTCAGAGCAGGGTGGCAGCCGTGGAGGGGTTGTGGCTCAAAGCAGGACTAATAGGATTTCCTTATGTTTCGATGTGATCCTTGGAACAACCTTCTTTCTGATGGGACTTCTTTCCTCCTGTCTCCTCCCTCTAGTTTTTATTTATAAAATGCACATTGGACAATATGACTTTCCTGATTAAACGCCTCCAGAGACTCCTGGCTGCTTGCAAAAGACAATCTAGTTTCCTAGCATGGTGCATAGGGTGGCTTACCTTCTCCAGAGCACCCAGCCACTCACCTCATCCTGCTCTCCTCTGCACTTCTGCACATCTGTTCTCTCTGCCTGCACTGGCCTTTCTCAGACTCTATCTTGCTCAGGCTTCAGGACACAGAGACTACCCAGGGAAGCCTTCTTAACCTTCTGTGTTAGATCAGGCACCTCCCTGCTTTCTGGGCACTCTTCGTTCTCCTCTGATCAAAGTCACAATTTTATCTTGCACTGCTTACCTTTTGTTGTTTTCATTTTATTTTATTATTTTAACTTATTTCATCATTAAACCTGTTTTATTTATGTCAAAGTTGTTCATGCACATAATTTAAAGTAGTAGTTTAAAAGATGCAACAGCCCCACCCATTTTCCACTTCTCAACAATGACCTTGTTAACTCTTTTTTTTCTTTAAAGTGAAAGCAAGTTTATTAAGAAAGTAAAGGAATGAAAGAATGGCTACTCCATAGGCAGAGCAGCAGACTGGGCCCCTCCACTGACTATGCTTACAGTTAGTGACTCCTTGATTATATGCCAAATGAGGAGTGGATTATTCATTTATAGGGAAAGGGGTGGGCAATTCCTGGAACTGAGGGTTTCTTCTCTTTTTAGACTATATAAGGTAACTTCCTGATGTTCCCTGCATTTGTAAACCCTGTCATTTAGCATGTTAATGTATTATAATTAGCATAATGACCTTGTTAACTCTTTCAGCTGGTTATTTTGAGAATTTACTTCCCATTTCTGGATAACGTGCCCATAATGCTGCTGCTTGCTTTTTTTTTTTTTTTTTGGCTGCATGTGATAGCCATTGACCCTCTACTGTGGAAGGGAAGAGGACTTAGCTCTGTCACCTCCACTCTTCCCAATACCACCACCACCCTCCCGATGTGGTTATAGGAGAATTTGGCTTAAATTTACCCTTCAGAGTTTCCATTATTACAATTCTGTAAACGTTATTTACCGTAAGTCAAGGATCAGTTATGAATACCTTCTTTTCTTGCACAACATTCCGTTTTTCCTGAAATTAATAATTATCATTTTTTTTTTGTTTTTTTGTTTTATTTGAGACAGGGTCTCATTTTATTGCCCGGGCTGGAGGGCAGTGGCATGATCACGGTTCACAGTGGCCTTGACCTCTTGGGCTCAGGTGATCCTCCCGCCTCAGCCTCTCAAGCAGCTGGGATTACAGGCTTGTATCAACATGCCTGGCTAATTTATTTTTCTATTTTTTTACAGTCAGGGTTTTGCCATGTTTCCCAGGCTGGTCTCAAACTCCTAGGCTCAAGCAATCCTCCTGTCTTGTCCTCCCAAAGTGCTGGGATCACAGGTGAGAGCCATTGCATCTGGCCTCGGTTTTTTCATTTGCTTAGATTCTATGTACTTCTCATTCATTGAACTCTCCCCGATATATGTGCCCTTCTGTTCAGGACATTTGAATACATTAGATATTTGATCCATTTTATCTTCTTGAGAAAAACATCTCTCCCAGAAACGTTCTGCCATGCTCCAGTTTGAGCTGTTGTTCTCTAGACAGTTCTCTAAAGTGTGGACCAGACCAGAAACATCATCATCTTGGGGAGCTTGATAGAAATGCAGATTCTTGGGCTCTGCCCCAGACTCACTGAATGAGAATCTCTGGGGGTAGGTCCAGCAAGCTGTGTTTAACAAGCACCCCTGGTGATTGACATGTTCTTAAAGTTTGAGAAGCAGCTACTCATCATGCTGGGACTTTCTCACATTTCTCCTGGGTTGAATCCTCTTTCAGGGATTCCCCTGCACTTCCCTTCCTTTAACGAATTTTCTTGAATTCCTGGAGCACATCCTTCAGTAACCTTTTTAAAAAAGATGGATGCAACTCTTTTGAGAACTTCTATGTCTGAAAATATATTCTTCTATCTTTATACTTAATTTGGTTAGAATAATTAGGTTGAAAATAATTTCCCTCCAGAATTTTGAAGGCATTTTTTCATCATCTTCTAACTATCGTAGAACCAAACTGGATGCCACCCACCTGGCACAGTAAGACCAGATTGCCACACTGAGGTTTTGCAGTGGAAAAACGGAAGGTGTTCATTCACAGAACACCAAGCTAGGAGGATTAGGCAGCTCCTGCTCAAATCCTGACCTCCCTAGTGACTTGCAGGTGAGGGTTTTTAAAGGCAAAGGTAAATTTCAGGAAAGCAGAAGTTACAGGTGAAATCTTAAATCAATACATGGAGGTTACAGCTGGTTTCGGCCTAAAAGGGCAGGACATCTTGAAGCGGAGACTTGCAAGTCAGAGGTAGATTCAAAGATTTTCCAATTTGCGATTTTGTCAAGGAAGAGAAGCTCTGTTTTTAAATGTGGGTTCAGCAGAAAAGAATATTAGCTCAGGTTCCTGGGCATGACTTTCTCTGGGTCCCCCAGGAAGAACTTTCGAACAAAGAATGGTGCTTAGAGTTTAGATTTCAGAGAAGGGGCAGTGGAGACTTCAGCCATGGTTCCTCAGGGTGGATCCATTTGATGGGGGTTCAGGTTTCTGAAAACAATTCAGAGACACATGTTAATATGTTATCTTTACTTTCTGTAGGGAAACCAAACATCTCCTGACTCTAACTTCCTTGGCTATTGTTTCAAGCTGCTGTTACCTTCTTGCTTATCAAGTTGCTGATAATTTCCCTTGAAGAAAGTCAGGATTTTCTGTTATTTGCATGCTTAGGGCAGGGGATTTGCAGGCCCCTAAAAAGGAGTGGGGTAGGGCCTTGCTTCATCTCATAACTTCCACTATTGCTGTTGAGAAAACTGATTCTATTCTGATCCTTGATACTTTACACAAAACCTCTTTTCCTTTTGCTCCTCTGTAGAATCTTAAAGAAACTTTTCTTTGCTCCTAGTTAATGAAATTGCGCCAGGATGGTTCTTGGTGAAAGTCATTTGTTACCCACAGTGCCAGGCATTTGAAATGTTCTTTCGATCCAGAATCATTTTCTTGCTTTCTTTGATGATTCTTTTCCTTTGATGATTCTTTCCTTCTTCTGGACAAAGGAGTTCTCTTCTTCCAGAAACTCCTATCATTTTTTTTAGGTTGAGTTGGGCTTCTAATCTTAGTCTTCCTCTCTCACATCTCTTTGTCTTTTTTACATTACCTTCAGAGAGACTTTTCTCAACTTTATACTTGTATTCAGTTTTTTGTATTTTCGATTTTCAAGAGTCCTTTTTTTTTGTTCTGAGAATGTTCTATCTTGTTCTTATTTTATGAATGGAATATTTTCTCTGATCTCTCTGATAATATTATAGTTGTTTATTTGTTTAAGGTTTTTTCCCCCCCTTGCATAGTGTGTTTCCTGCTTGCTTTTTTCCTTTTGTTTGTTTTGGATTTTATCTTTCATATTAGAGTCTGTCTTCAAATGGCTGGTAACCTGCTGGTCATTTTCAAGTGATGCTGGTGCTCCCTCTGTGGGATAGATATTTTTTTTCCCCGATGTTTTTACTGTAGGACTATCTGACTGGGGTTTTTTTTTTTTGTTTTTTTTTTTTATTTTATTTTAGTTGGATTCTCGCTCTGTCGCTCAGGCTAGAGTGCAGTGGCATAATCTTGGCTCACTGCAACCTCCGCCTCCCAGGTTCAAGCTGTTCTCCTAAGTAGTAGGGATTACAGGCACCTGCCACCATGCCCAGCTAATTTTTGTATTTTTAGTAGAGACAGAGCTTCATCATGTTAGTCAGGCTGGTCTCAAACTCCTGACCTCGTGATCTTCCTGCCTCGGTCTGCCAAAGTGCTAGTATTACAGGTGTGAGCCACCGTGCCTGGCTTTGACTGGGTCCTTCTTTGCAGAACCCTTGTACTGGCCAGCTATGTTTGATAAACAACCCCCAAAATCTCTGGCCTCATCATCTATCCCAAGACCCACCCCCGAATGCTGCGTCTACACAGGCTTCTCTGTCCATGCCCAGCATGGGCCTGCCTCAGGGCCTTTTCACCTGCTGCTCTCACTCCCTGGAATGCTCTTCCCTGAGATACCTCAATGGCTTGTGGCCTTACTTCTTTTAAGTTCCTTCTCAAATGCCACTTTGTCCAAGAGACTTTGCCCCCCATCATCCTTCCCAGCCTCCACTGTTACTCTAGAACTTGGATCGTCCCTGACTTACTATGTGTTTTTTTAATGTATTTGCATCTTTATTCTCTCACTGCAGTGTTAATGCCACAAAAACAGAGGCTGTGTATTTTGTTCATTACTCTATTCCCAGTACCTAGAACAAGGCTTGACACAAAGCAGATGCTCAATGATAGTAGCTGATTAACTCAGTGACAAACTGGTGATATTTCTTTAGTTCAAAGATTAAATTCATGAGCAGCTAGTGATTAAAGAGGGAGTTGGTAAGTGTCTGGGGTAACAGAATTTTAAATACAGTTTACTCTCTTTATCCGTGGTATTTATGTTCTATAAACTAACTGAGAACACAGCATTAGTGAAGACCAAACTATTGTTCCTAGGAGAAAAACAGCGTTAGGTTCCTACAAGCCTCTGGTCACATTCCATTAACCAGTCAATACATAGCACTGTTTTATGTATGTTTCTGTTTAAAAATATCTTATTTAATACATACTTTTGATTTATTAACATTGGACTCACAGACAACAGCATTGTAACTCATACCTGAATGAAGCTTCTGTAACACAGCCATTTCTCTAAAGGGCATGTCATAGTCTTCTTGTATTTCGGGAGACTAGAGAGTGCTACTGCACTGTGCTTGGTGGTAGTTATTTTAAACAGTAAAACCACCAAGAAAAAGCACAGAAATGCAAACACTGTGGTATGGTACTAGAGTATGAAAAGGATGTCTGTTTACAGCCTGAGAGCAGAGACAAGAAGGCAGAGTCCTGCCTTGTTCCATCTCAGCTAAGCACGTGCATGCTGGGCAACACAGATTTTTCAGGCTCTACATGTATCCATGAATAACTGGAAAAGCACCACGAGCATTGGTTTGGAGGTCTTAAGTAAATTTTAGCAACTACAGGAATTGGCAAATACAGAATCCATAAATCATGAGCACTCATAGTTCAGAATAGAGACTATTCTATAACTTAAGGTCACCTAACATATTTTCTGAAAAACCGTCAAATAGAGTGATCAAAATCAACAGGAAAATTAATATGCATGTGCCATTTCCCATGCTTAGTTGTTAAATCCAAGGAACTCCCAGTCCAGCGGGGACCTCAACCTAGAAGAAAAATGGACCGAGCTTTGCTCTGCATCTGGCTCCAAGTCCTGAGGGTGCACGGAGATGGGGCACCCTGGAGGGATGGGGGGGACATCTGCGCAGTCTTGAAGGACCTGTAGCAGACCCCATGTCGGGTAGGAGGCCTCACGCACAGAGGGCCAAGCTTGTGTAGAAGCTCAGAGGCGGGTGGAAGTGGCCGCTGGACTGGGGGAGTTGACTGGCAGAAGTCACAGTGGGGACCAGGCTGACTGACATCAATGTTGTGTTTCTATCCACCCCCAACGCCTGGCCTTCGGGTTTTAGAAAGATGACACTCAAAATCTGCTCAGGAATTTGGAGTCTAATGCGCAGACCCCCTTGGAAACTGGCTCCCCATCGAGGAGGAGGAAGAGAGATGTGCAGATGCCGAAGGACAAGGAAGCTGTTGATGTAAGCTTGGGGTTGGTGTCTGTTTGTAGAGGAGCACATGGGAGGTGGGGTGTCCCTCCTGGCAGCCAGGTATCATGTAGACAAGCCTCTGACAGATACATTTTCCCAATCGGCTGCTTTTTTTTGAGGCATAATTTACATACAGTCAAATGCACAGACTTTAAGTTTTACAGTTTGATGAGTTTTGACAATTGCGTACACCTTGGAACCAATACCGCCGTGGAGAATGTTTTCATCACCCAGCAAGTCCTCTAGTGCCCCTTTCTGGTCAGTGGCCACCCCCACACACTCTCAGAGGCACCCATTCATGGGATTTCCGTGGGTCAGTTTTGCTGTTCTAGAACTAGATGCAAGGGGAATCGTGCTGCTCTGTGCCTGTGTTCTCGCCACAGAATGCCTTGCGATGTTTCCCTTTCATTGTGTGTATCAATAATTCGCCCATTTTTATTTCTCAGTGGCAGTCAGCTGTGTGGATGTGCCATGCTCAGTTGTTGGCTCACCATTTGGTGGGTATTTCATTGGTGGATTGGGCTGTTTTCAGCATTTGGCTGTGATGAATCAGGCTGCGATGAACGTTGGTGTATAAGTCTGTTTACTTTCATTTCCTTTTACTTCCTTTAATTAAGTCTTTAGGGGTGGGAGTGCTGGGCCTCTGGAAGAGATGTTACAAAAAATTATCCCTGTTCCTGCCTTCCTGGAACCCTTACTCTATCCACAGAACATCGCTTTCTGGGTAAGCCTCGTGGTGGAGAGGATGTGACATTTCCAGTCACCTCCTTGTTCCCTAGAAAGCACTGCAGGCTGCTTCTTCTGGAATAAGGGGAAAGATTGAACTAGCATTATGTCTTCGCATCTGCTCATGCCAGGCAGTTTTACGCCTCTCACCTGTGAGTGATGCCAACACTCACGTGAATGACCTTGTGCTCTTTACTCAGCAGCCACGTGAGGCTGATCTGATTTATATCCTCCAGATGAGAGAGCAAGGCTCAGAGGTGGGCTGCTCTCCTGAGTCCTGCAGCTGGGGAGTGGCCAAGCTGATATTTGTCCTTAGGTTTGCCAGGCCCCTGCTTGGGCGTGCCGCATCCCCATACCTGACTGCCAGCCTCTGCCCCTTTCCATCCTGTTCCATCCTGTTCTGCAGCCTCAGCTTACCACGGAAGAAAGTGGGTTGGGGATTTCAAAACGGATTTCCCCGAAGGTCTGAAGTCAGTAGGGCTCAGCTTCTAGTTAAGCTTTACTAATCAGCTTTTCCGTCAGTCCTGTGTCTCCCTCCTGAGCTGGTGGGATCCCGTGGAGTGGGGGCACCGCCCTGCCCTTGGCTGACATGGAGCCAGGGAGACGTAGAGAAGCCTTTGCTGCTATCCCAGGACATGACTTGTGGGAGATGAGTCTGGAATGAGCAGATCTTTAACTTAACCCTTGGTAATTATTAGCTGGATAATGGGCATCTGCTAGGTGTTGCTGAATAGTGAACAGGTAAGATATTACTAGGCAGGAAAAAAAGAGTTAACCTTACAGTGGGGTAGAAAGACTGAGGGCTCCCTGCAAACATGGAGTGAGCACCTATTTGGATGTGCCCTGTGCTTCTCTGACACTGTTTGCCTCTCCACGTGTGTCCGTGTATGTGTATGTCCCAGTCCATCACTCTCTCTGTGGGCCTCTGTGTGTGTGTCTCTGTGACAGTATGTGAGCCTGCAGGTGTGCGGCGTCTCCCTGTCTTTGTGTCTCTCTTCCCCGCATTGCTCTCTCTCTCTACTGCTCTGCCCCTGTCTTGCCATCTCACACTATTAGAATCTGCTCACAGATGTGAAAACGTGTCCACACAAAAGCTTGTACACAAATGTGCAAAGCAACACTATTCACAATAGCCAAACTGTGGAAACAACCCAAATGACAACTTGACTGACAACTGGAAAAATAAATGTGATATTTGCAGACATTGGAAGATTATTTGGCTATAAAAAATGAAGGGCTGATCCATGGTGCAGTCTGGATGAACCTGGAAAATATGCTAAATGAAAAAAGCCATTCACAAAAGACCACATGTTGTAGGATCCTGAGGGAATTTGTTCTCTTTCCAGGTCCACGAGGGCTTTAGTTTTAAGGGCAAAAGTCTCCCAGCGCCATGCCCCCCTCCCATCTCTCCATCCGAGAAATTAAACGGTTTAGGTTTAAATTTCGCGGACGTGGGAAGAAACTAAAAGTCAGTCACCCCAGCGGAAGTTTAAAGGAACTCCTTTCGTTGGCCAGAGGAACTTAGGAAGGTGGGAATTTCTCCCAGGATAAATTCTCCTGCTCCTTCACCCACGCCAAATTTCCAGCTTTCTGGAATCCCCTCCCACATGGTGAGAGCTCCCTCTGGAATTTCCCCTCTAGAATCTTCCATACTCTTTGTAGAAGTCTTTCTCTTCTTTTCTTTTCTCTACCTAAATAAAATCGCCTTTCTGCCACACTTCTTGGGTCCAGTATTTACTTTTACGAGCATACGGTGCACCTGCACTGGCCCCACCGCTTATTCTTTAAAAGGCTGGAGGCCAAAAACCCACAGCATTCTCTCAGGGAAGCTGTGTCTCACCCGCGCTCGAGAAAAAACCTGGTTACAGTCCCCTTCCTGTGAAATGTCTAGAACAGGAAGATTTATACAGACAGAAAGCAGATTAGTGGTTTCCAGGGACTGGAGCAGAGGAAGGGAAGGAACGGGGTGAGAATGAAAAGAGGACACGGTTTCTCTTTGATGCCATGAAAATGTTCTAAAGTTGACAACAGGCTGGGCACGGTGGCTCATGGGTTTGGTCCTGGCACTTTGGGAGGCTGAGGTGGGCAGATCACTTAAGGTCAGGAGTTCAAGACCAGCCTGGTCAACATGGTGAAATTTCGTCTCGACTAAAAATACCAAAATCAGCCAGGCGTGGTGGGGCATGTCTGTATTCCCAGCTACTTGGGAGGCTGAGACAGGAGAATTGCTTGAACCCAAGAGGTAGAGGTCGCAGTGAGCTGAGATTGTGCCACTGCACTCCAGGCTGAGTGACAGAGCGAGACTCTGTCTCAAAAAAATCAGTCAATCGATCAGTCAGGTTGACTATAGTGATGGCTATGCATATCTGAGGATACTGAAAACTATGAAATTTTATAATTTTGTGAGTGAACTGCAGGGTGTGTGAATTAAATCTCAATAAAGCTGTTAAACAAACAATACTGTTCACATATAGGGCATCCTTGAATGTGATGGAAACAAGCTGGTTTTGGGACCTAGAATCCTGGAAACCAGTCCCAGCTCTGCCACATGTTTGCTGTGTGATGTTGGGTGGGAAGCGTAACCTGTTTGAGCCTCAAGTTTCTTGCTTAAAATGACAGCAGTGATGGTGCTCCCCCACCCCCCGACCCTGGAGTCACCCAGGGCTGAGTTAATGCGTGTGAATGTTCCTACCACAGAAAAGGTGCTAAATCAGTGTTTGCAGGGAGTCCTAGGTCTTTCTACCCCACTGTAAACTTATTTTTTTCTGCCTAGTAATATCTTAGCTGTTCAGTATTCAGCTGCACCTAGCAGATGCCCATTATCAAGCTAATAATCGCCAAGGGTTAAGTGAAATAGCTACTTGTTCCAGTGACTGGCTTGTCAGAACGCTCTTGGCTTTCTGCAGACTGAGCTTGTCAAAGTATGTGGCCAGGACTGCTTTGGCCCAGTGGGTCGAGCTACAATTTTCTTGTCCTCTAGTGCCCAGAAAACCAGGGCTTGGTGGTTCCCGTCATGCCTTGGATGACCTCTGTTTAATGAACAATTCATCTCAGATGAAAACAGAAAATTCCAGAAGGCTCTGAGGCATGCCGCTCCACAGCCTGTCTCTCCATCCCATTCCTTTGCTTTGGAGGGAGGGAGAGTGGGTAGAGCCTTTAAGGATGCATTTATGCATTCTCTGAAAAGAACCCCTTTATGTTGGTGACAGAAATGGCTTTTCCTTTCCTGCAATTATACTTTAACCAATTTTCTGAATAATTGCATTGCTTCAGCTGAAGAAGTTTTACCTTGTATATTTCACTACAAACAATTTTCTAAATAATGGTATTGCTTTAGCTGGGGAGACTCCGAATTTGGAAGACACCTGATCTTAATGAGGAGTGCTTTAAAAAACTAAAGGCAGTGGCTCCTGTTCATGGAGCAGAGCCTGCTACTTCCCTGGTTTCAGGTGTCACATGCTCCTGGTCCTTCACGCTCTGGCAAAGACCAGGACCATCCGTGGGCTAGTCCCGCAGGGGTTGCAGTCTGCAGGTAGATGGATCAGGTGGAGGCTTCCCGCCAGCTGGGATGTGTTCCTGATGCCCATTCCCCAGCTCCTCCATCCCCAGGTTCTGTCCTCGCAGGTCTCAGGTGGGCCCTGTACCAACATCCTTTCCTTCTTCTTCTCTTTTTTTATGTTTCTGATCTCAGCTCACGGCAACCTCCACCTCCTGAGTTCAAGCAATTCTCCTACCTCAGCCTCCCAGGTAGCTGAAATTACAGGCGTATGCCACCATGCCTGGCTAATTTTTGTAATTTTTTTAGTAGAGATGGAGTGTCACCACGTTGGCCAGGCTGGTCTCGAACTACTGACCTTGTGATCCACCCACCCTAGCCTCCCAAAATGCTGAGACTATAGGTGTGAGCCATTCCTTGTTCACTGACAAAACTTCCAAGTGGAAAGTGGGTCAGAATGCAGGGGGTTGAGAGCAAACCAGGCTCTGTACCCTCAGGTCAGAGAGAGGCCAGGAAGGGTTTTAAGAGGCACATGGATGAAAATTTATGTTTAAAAGATAATTTGATTTCTATGTGGAGAATGAATTGGAAGATGTTAACCTCTGAGCCTCAGTTTGCCCCACCATAAGGTGGGCATGATAATAATAGTCCCCACCTCCCCAAGCTGACTGATGTGTGGTAATTAAATGGGCAAGTATGCATAGGTGGCTGGACATGGTAGACCCTCTCAGTACATGGATGAGGAGCTGCTTAGGAAGCGATTGCAGCTGTTCACGGTAAATATGATGGAGACCTAGGCCAGGGCCATGGATTCCAGAGAGATTTGGGAGGTTAAATTGATGGGATTCACGGTCAGTTGGATGTGGGGACTTGGGATGTCAGAGTGCACGGTACCTGAGTATCTAATGTAGGTTCCTGAACACAGTGAAGCCAAGCCCGGGGGCCTTCTCTCCGAACCCCCACTTCCCTTTAACTCCATGGCATTTAGTCTTGCTCTTACTTGCATCATGTTGACAGAGCCAGCATGGCGTCGACTGAAGGGCGGACCTGTAGCCGGCAAAGCTGAGTTCAGATCCCGGCTCTAGGGATGATTGGCTGTGTGGCCTTAGGCACATGGCTTTACCTCTCTGTGACTCATCTTCTCTGTCTGGCAGTGGAGACAGTGACCTCTGTGGCAGGGTCCTTGGAGGCTTAGGGAGGTAGCATATGTTGGTGGTCTTCCCCTGTTCCTTTTTTTTTTTCTTGAGATCCTTTTATTTTTCTTCAACTTTTATTTTAAGTTGTGGGATACATGTGCAGGATGTGCAGGTTTGTTACATAGGTGAACGTGTGGTGGTTTGCTGGACAGATCAACCCATCACCTAGGTATTGAGCCCAGCATGCACTAGCTCTTCTTCCTGATCCTCTCCCTCCCCCTGCCCCCACCATAGGCCCCAGTACGTGTTGTTCCCCCCACCCAATGTGTCCATGTGTTTTCATCAGTCAGCTCCTACTTATGAGTGAGAACATACAGTGTTTGATTTTCCGTTCCTGTGTCAGTTTGCTGAAGATAATGGCTTCTAGCTCCATCTATGCTCCTGAAAAGGACATGATCTTGTTTCTTTTTTATGGCTGCATAGTATTCCATGGGGTATATGTACCACATTTTCTTTATCCTATCATGGATGGGTGTTTGGGTTGATTCCATGTCTTTGCTATTGTGAATAGTGTTGCAATGGACATACACATGCATATCCAGTAATGAGATTGCTGGGTCAAATGGCATTTCTGCTTCTAGGTCTTTGAGGAATCACTACACTGTCTTCCACAATGGTTGAACTCATTTGCAATCCCACCAACAGTAAAAGTTTTCCTTTTTCTCCACAGCCTCACCAGCATCTGTTGTTTCTTGACTTTTTAATAATCACCATTCTGACTGGCATGAGATGGTATCTCATTGTGGTTTTGATTTGCATTTCTCTAATCATCGGTAATGTTGAGCTTTTTTTCACATGTTTTTTGGCTGCCTGAATGTCTTCTTTTGAGAAGTGTCTGTTCATGTCCTTTGCCCTTTGCCCACTTTTTAATGGGGTTGTTTTAACTTGTAAATTTGTTTAAGTTCCTTGTAGACTCTGGATATTAGACCCTGGTCAGACGGATAGATTGAAAAAATGTACTCCCCTTCTTCAGGTTGTCTGTTCACTCTGATGATAGTTTCTTTTGCTGTGCAGAAGCTCTTTAATCAGACCTCATTTGTCAATTTTTGCTGTTGTTGCAATTGCATTTAGCATTTTTGTCATGAAATCTTTGCCTGTGCCTGTGTCCTGAATGGTATTGCCCAGATTTTCTTCTGTGTTTTATAGTTTTGGGTTTTACATTTAAGTCTTTAGTCCATCTTGAGTTAATTTTGTATAAGGTGTAAGGAAGGGTCTTCCCCCATTCTTGTCACCCAAGTCTTCTGTGAGTTGTAAGGTAGAGAAATAACAAGAATCGGAGACCCTGGTGTGCAGCTTTCCTCCCGTGTTGCTCACAGGGCATCA